>ML418503.1:71075-97749 GCA_005239525.1 Nicotiana knightiana | reverse complement strand
AATCAATTGATTTATTGGGATCTTTATAGGACGATACGGCGAGTAAAAATCACATGCTCACAAAGTACAACCAAACAATGCCTAGAAAAAGCCCTTTATGAGCGTGATGCTCTCCACCTGTAAGCCTACGCAAATGTGGCCTTCCTCTAGCGATCGTGAAGGCTAAAAGTCTAATGCCTCAACTGGACTCCCCTTCTATGCGAACGTGTCTACCCTCACGCGATCGCGATGACCACTGCCACCCAAAGGTTTGCGAATGCGAGCTCCCTTCGGTAAACACGATGAACAACCACCCTGCCAACAAATATACCCTACGTGATCACGACTTCCTTCTCTCGATCGCGAAGAAGGAAACCAGAAATCAACAATGCCAAAACATGGAGAGCTGGTCCAAAACCCTTCCGAAACACACCCGAGGCCCATGAGACCCCGTCCCATCACACCAACCAATCCCAAAATATAATAAAAACTTACTCGAGGCCTTAAATCATACAAAACAACATCAAAATGACGAATCACACCGAACATGACTAAACACGCCAGAATGACCTCAAATTACATGCAAGTCCCAAATGACACAACAAACCTATTTCAACTCTCGAAACCATAATCCGAACCCGACATCATCAAAGTCAACTCTCGGTCAAACCTATTAACCTTCCAAACCTTTAACTTTTCAACTTTCGCCAAAAAGCACCAAATCAATCTACGGACCTCTAAATTCACATCCGGACATACGCCTAAGTCATTAAAGATGATCGTCAGATCATTGGTTTTCATGAAAAAGACTAGCCCTCTAGGACTTGAGCAATATTTCTTCTTGAAACATACAACTGTTTCAGTAAAAAAATATTTATCTGCTGCAGAATCAGATATTCATTTTTTTTGTTTTTGATAGCATTTTGAGTCATCAGTTGTATAGATTTGGCATTGTCTCTGAATGATACAGGAATCACAATTTAAAAATAAGGTCTATTTAATATTTCAAATTTGGAAAAGTTAAAAGGGCCAAAACCAAGTGCCACTAAAAGCTATTATTACTAACAAATTGATAATGAAGATTCAGAATCCATTTCATCCTTGATTATCCAGAAGATGCACACAAGGATAATTAACTACTATAAAAGACATCAAGTTGCAGTGTTTCCTAAAATCGACTACTAGTCAAGATTTGAATCTCTTTTCCCCTGTCAAATATTTAAAGATATTATATATAGAGAACAAGACAACTCAAGAAGGAACAAAATTGAACTAGATTGTCAGAATTTATAGAGTATTCTATACTAACCAATAGTTTTCAAGGGCCTGCAGGAAATCAGGAAGCAACAAACTTATTTTAGACGGCGGTATCGTCAAAAGCCAAACTTCTATATCATCATACGGGTGGGGTGGATGGATCATCTCCGGTAGATGAAATGCTTGATTTCTGAGGCGGATTCAAGATTTGAAATTTATGGGTTCCTACTATAATCTCAAATTAATATACGATAATAACTGAGTTTTCAATTAGATATTTATAAATATTTATTGAATTTTAATAGAAATATAGCGTCTATATGCAAAAGTTACTGGATTCCCCCGTAACAATTCTCGAGATCCGCCACTGGTCCAATACACCTCTGATTGTTTTCTGTTATTGATCAAACATCATTTTCAACTGTTTTCCTCGTTCTTCGATCCTCATCTGTATCTTTGGCTGAATCTAATTACAAAGAAGAAAATTTGAATCAAACAAGATATATATCTTGAGTAAGTTCTTTTGGCTCTGAAAAAGTATCACGAATGAGAGTGACACTGACACATGCTAGCAAAACATATTTGTTTATCTAGAAAATGGTATTAACAATTATATTTGAATTGTGGTTCTAAAAATATGTGATTTACTTCAATACTAGTAGATAAACAAGAAAAAGTAAGTGTAAGTGAGAAGAATATGATAGTCAAACCAATGTTGTCACAGAATTGGGGACCTCGAGCTCAATGACCTCGGGGATCTCAAGGTTAGCCTTGGCAGTAAATGAAGAACAATAAAGCTGAGGAATAATGTTGATCACGTTAAGCAAGAAGAGTAGAATGTTCTATTGCAGTAGAATTGATTGCCTTTGCAAATGATTGGGGTCCCTNGGGGGGGGGGGGGGACCTCAATATGGTACATTTCTAATAATGACAAATAATATTATTGGTACAGTTGTATAACGGCCTAGTACGGATTTGTACTATCCCTTGCAGACTTCATCAGTCCTAGCCACGTGTCCTTGGAAAATTCTCGCATTTCCATGACGGACATCAATTTTGTACAGCCCCGAGGTAGACCATGATGGGCCTTCGATGTGCTTTTCCGAAGTGTACATTCTGGGATCGGATACGAACTTTACTTCGACCCTTCGAGCTCGGGCTCGAAGCATAATAGAGACCTCGAAATCGGGCTCCTCGATTTCGACCGTATACAGATAGTCCCCGCATTTCTTAGAATGAAATGATAAGAAATGAACTTGAATTCTTGATCCTTCGATATCCCCACCATGACGTCAGTCACGTGAGGTCAGCGATTGGTGTGACGCAAAGGTCGTGCAGAGGTCGTGTCTGTGCAGTTCTAAAAAAACCCTCAAATCGAAAACAGCTAATGACCGCCCTTTTAACTTCTCCAACAAGCTAGGATGATATAAATACTTCAATCCTTCACTTCTTATACTTTTACTTTCTACAACATCTTCAAATCCTCACTAACCTTTCTCCGCCTCATTCTTCCTTTGTGTTTCATCTCTTACCCAGTTTCTTTTTCATATTCTGAAACTTCACAGCAAACATGGAAAAACTTCTAAGACAATTCCCCAAAAGGAGAAAGTCCCTTCATCATCACGCTCGACTAAGAATAAAATGGTAGTACCTCCTCGTGTTGAGGAGTGTACCCCCGGGCCTTGTGAAACATCTTCTGATTTCAAGTTCGAAAAACCTTCTTTGATTGCGGGGCGATGTGAACCCATGTCTCGATATATCAGTCTGATAGCCGAAACCGGAAAGGTAAAGTTTGATTGCCATTGGGGGAATACGGTACAGGTGGAGATCCCTTCACCTGAAGAGGACATAACTACTCACAAATCTGATTTCCTTAGCGTATACACATATCCATTCACCTTAGGCCCCGTAGGACCCTCTTTCCCACCGATAGATCCAGTGATCCTCGATTTTTATAGGCAATATCGGGTGACGCTTGGCCAAATCTATCCCTCCTTCTGGAAAATTGTTTACCTAATCTGATATTTTTTGAACATGGTCGAGGCATGCCCTTCACCCTCGACCATCTAATTAGATTGTACAACCCTCGTCTCTATCAAAGTGGCTTGATTAAACTACAACATTGATCTTCGAAGTCTTTCTTTGCTAGAATCGACGAAGATAAGGACCGAGGGTGGATGAGCCGCTTTGTTCGATTCAGGACCTCTGACTTGAGTCCTGCTGAGAAAATGACATTCCCCGAGGAATGTAATATAAACCGTAAGTGTCGACTGCTCAAACTCGTTTCGTTAATCAAATATCTTTTTCTTTCCTTTTGAACTAACTCCCTGCTGATGATGCAGCTGTCGAGTGGTACCCCGGTGTGGTTAAGGACCTCTCGGGCTGGTTCCGACAACTAGATTCCACCTCCGCATATGCTGAGCGCATTTGGAGCGACTTGGATAAAGGCCGATGGGAGGCCAAAAACCATGGTGAGTTTTTACTATTATCGCATTTGAATTCTATAGTGAAAACATCTCTTGGTAACGTACTTAACCTTTTGTGCTTATATAGGCCTCGGAGAAGCCATTTCAATGAGGTTGCCCCCACCTGGCGAAGTAGATACCCCAAAACCTTCCAAGGATAAGAAGATAAAAAAGGAGTCACCGGCGGAGTCCCCGAGACCAAAAAAGGCCAGAGCTCGAAATTCTAAGGTCGATACAGTGGCTTTAACATCGGAAGCTACCTTGTGCCGAAGAGTACTTGGTTGAAGAGCCTGAAGAAATAACCCCGAAGCTCCTCGAAGGAAGGGGAAAGCCCCGATTGATCCGCTCAGGGTGATCGACGTGGCTGACTCCCCTCAAGGCCCGTCTTTTTCTGACGGGCAGATACGGGATGCTCGGGATATGAAGACTCCTGAAGTGGGGGCATACCTTGGGGGAGAAAGATATCTTCAAAGAGTGCCTTGCCAGGCTTGGGGAGGACCCCGACCTCGATGCATCGTTTATCTTCAAAGAGGCTGATAAGCTTCGAAAGAAGGTATACTTTGTATTTTAGCAACTATGTTTGGGACTTGATTTGTGCCTTTCTAACTACCTTTCTTCTTGACCAGGTTTTGATGCTCTACGATCAGGCTTTCTAAAAATCCCGGGTTGCCCGATGCGAAGATGAGCTTAGGAGGCTTGTGCAGGAACACGATGACCTCAAGGTCCTCCATGTTAGAAAAGAGGAGGAACTTAACGACCTTCGAGTCTGTTCGGAAAAGGCATCTCGAGAACGGGCCAATTTTACCGAGCAAGTAACATAGTCTTTGAGAGCTTGTTTTACACTTGCTCATTTTAGTGTCTTAATGTCTTAGTTCAATTCTTGCAGCTCAAGCAGAAGGATGACCTGGTTGAAGCGACGGATGGATGAGGTAGCCTCCGAGAAGGACACTCTTTGAGAGAAACTAACCTCGGCTGAGCACCAACTTCAAGGTGCAAAGGTAGAAAGCCGCAAATATAAGGAGCTTCATTCTGACTCGGCTGCTGAGTTGTCCAAAATCAAGTATGAAACTGATGCACTTATTATGTCCTCGTATTGGAATGATGTTGCTGCTGCAAATACTCGGGCTAAGAAAGTATCTGCTGAAGCCGAGCTCGGGCTAACTTGTGCCCTTGACTACGCTCGATTGGAATCTCAGAGGCAGGCTCTCGAGGAGATACATGCTAAAGGTTTTGATCTTTCTGCCGAGATTGAGAAAGTGAAGGATTTAGAAGAAAAATTGGTTGCATTGATTATTTTCGATGAGGATTCCGCTAGTCGCTTGGAGGGTGGTGAAGACGAAGATGAGGACCTCAAAGGGGAAGAGGCCGTCGATGATCAAGGCACCGAGGGTCAAGCCATCGAGGGTGTGGCTCATGAGAGAAATTCCTCCGATCGAGTCCCCCCGACAGAAGATTAGGCTTCTATTATTTTCCTTTTTTGTGTAAGGGCTCCATGTGGGAGCTTTGTAAATATATTTTTGTGAACACCATTTGGATAAAAGGATCTTTTTATTTCATCTTCATTCTTCGTTACTTCCTGTCTTTCCTTTACTTTTGAAATGAGATTTGATGCTTGTTGACGATCAGTCCGATGTGTTAGAGTTAGAATATAAAACCCTTAGGTTTTTGTTCTTTGATTGATGACCAATAATAAGGGATCACTTAGGATCTGATCTTCGAGCTAAGCTTTAGCTCGGGACTTTCGAGTTCGAACTAGGTGAGGTCTCGAGCACAGTGTGCTTCAGGCTTTAAGTTCTTTAGGTATCGGCCCTTAGGCTTTATGACATTGGCCCTTAGGCTCTTTTCAAGTTGGCCCTTAGGCTCTTTATATTGGCCCTTATGCTCTTTAGGTTGGCCCTTGGGATCTTACATATCGTCCCTTAGGATCTTTTTAGATTTGTCAATTCGACCTCTAAAATAGCTACAATTTTCCCTATTCTGGTTAAAGACTTTAAATATTTTGTTATGCCTTGGCATGTTTTTATATCCGTCCGACTTTTGACGGTTCGATTGATAAGGACCTCGATTATAAGCCGATGTGCGACGATAATTGAGTACCTCGTGAGGTTCTCTCGAAGGCTGATTTTTTCGAAGCCTTTACATTGTTAGGAGCTGATATTGTCGAAGCCCCTTTTTCTTATGCCAAGGGTAGCTTGATTTAACCGGTTTTTTTCGAAGTATTTGAAGGCCTTTAGTTTTATGTCGAAAGTTGGACGTCTCTGAGCCGCATTGTTTCGGCCGTAGCCTTATGACCGTAGTCTTTAAATTTGGTTGTAGCCTTTAGTCCCCGTGTGAGATGGCTCGGCCTTAATATCGAGGGTATGCATTTTTAGGGGTCTTATAAGTTTGAGTATGCCTCATTGAGGTATTATTAGCTTTAGTTTGATTCTGCGTCATTGAGGTCTTATGAGTTCGATTCTGCGTCATTAAGGTCTTATGAGCTTGAGTTTTCGACAAGTTAACTGTCGAAGACAGTCCCCGAGTGTTTGGGTGTATTTGTCCCTTGAGCCGTTTAATGAAAATAGCAGATTTCTTTGAGGCACAAAGTGTTTTGATATAATAAGAATGCTTCTTCAAATGATTGATACATGTGTACATGCCTTTGCCATGGGGGCTAGACTTATTCTACATGGACATGGTTCATTCGACCGTTTGTCCCATTACAATATTCTCCTATCAAGGCCCTCTTAGGCATGGCTTGCTTTCTTTGAAAAAGTAACCTCCAAGGGTGATGCCCCCCAGTATTCGAGGTTGATGGAAAAGAAGCCTTGAATACTTGTTGAGTTTTCCTTAGGTAGCATATAGGTATTGCCTCGTTAAAAACCTCGTCGGTAAAACCTATTTGGGATAAAACTTGATCTAAGGGAAAAAGAGTGCAACGCATGCTTTAAAACCCAAGGTCTTTGAGTTTAAGGGTGCTTCGATATCTCCAGTCGAACACCTGCAAGGAGTTAGTATGAAATGTAATTTGAAAAATGAGAAGGTTATAGCTTAGCAATAATAGCGTTTGAGCACTAATATGTTCCAATTTCTTGGTAGTTTCTCGCCTTCCATGGTGCTAAGTTTGTAGGATCCTTTACCTACTACCCTGAGGACGCGGTACGGTCCTTTCCAACTAGGGCCTAGCTTTCCTTCATTTGGGTTTCGAGTGCTGAGGGTGAATTTCCTTAGAACCAAGTCCCCAACTCCGAAGTATCGAAGGTTTGTCCTTCTGTTATCTTTCAATTCTTTATGTTTGAGCGGCCATTCGAACTAGTGCGGCCTCACACTTTTCATTGAACAGCTCGAGGGAGGTGTTCATGGCCTCGTTGTTTGAGTCCTCGGTGGAATGCTGAAACTTGACGCTCGGTTCTCCTACTTCGACTGATATTAATGCCTCGGACCCATATACCAAAGAGAACATCGTCTCCCCTGTGCTCGACTTCGAAGTTGTTCCATATGCCCATAGTACTTCTGACAGCACTTCTCTCAACTTCCCCTTCGCATTTTCTAACCTCTTCTTTAAGTTTTGAATGATAGTTTTGTTTGTGAACTCAGCTTGGCCATTTGCACTTGGGTGATAAGGCGCCGATAGGATCCATTTGATTTTATGATCCTCGAGGAATTTCGTCACCTTGATGCCGATGAATTGCTTCCAATTATCATATGTAATCTCGGAGGGGATCCCGAATCGGCATATGATGTGGTCCCATATGAAGTTGATGACTTCTTTTTCTCTTATCTTCTCGAAGGCCTGAACTTCTACCCATTTCGAGAAGTAGCCAGTCATAAATAAGATAAATCTATCTTTACCTGGCGCCGTTGATAGGGGGCCACCGATGTCCATCCCCGATTTCATGAATGGCCACGGGGATAGGATTGAGTGTAGTTGTTCACCGAATTGATGAATCATCAGTGCGAATCTTTGGCACTTGTCACATCTTCGAACGAACTCCTTGGTGTCCTTTTCCATGCTATCCCAGTAATACCCTGCTCTGATTACCTTTTAAAGTAAGGAGTCGGCACCGGAGTGGTTGCCACAAGTGCCTTCGTGGATTTTGTAGCACATAGTCGGTGTCTCCTGGACCCAAGCATACTACTAGTGGTCCATCGAAGGTCCTCCTATACAATGTTCCATTTTCATCGAGTAAAAATCGGGCTGCTTTGGCTCGAAGGTCCCTCGATTCTTTTGGGTCTGAGGGGAGCTTCCCATGCTTCAAGTAGTCGATGTACTTTTTTCTCCAATCCTATGTTAGACTTCTTGAGTTGATCTCTGCATGGTCTTCTTCGATTACCGATTTTTATAGTTGTACGACAGTCCCGATGGACTATGTCGTAATCTTCAACAGATGAACCCAAGTTTGCGAGTGCATCATCCTCGTTGTTCTGTTCTCGAGGAATGTGAACTAGGGTCCACTCTTTGAAGCGATGCAATGTCACTTGAAGTTTGTCTAAGTATCGTTGCATCCTATCTTCTCGAACCTCGAAGCTCCCATTTACTTGGTTTACAACTAGAAGGGAGTCACATTTTGCCTCGATGACCTCTGATCCTAGGCCCTTGGCTAATTCGAGACCTGCAATCATGGCCTCATACTCGGCCTCATTGTTAGTCAACTTCGAAGTTTTTATAGATTGTCTAATTATGCTGCCCGTAGGCGATTTTAGAACTACATCGAGCCCGGACCCTTTCACATTCGAGGCACCGTCAGTGAAGAGAGTCCATACCCCCGATGATGTGCCCATTTTTAGCAAGAGTTCTTTCTCTACTTTGGGCATGGGGGCAGGCGTAAAATTGGCCATGATGTCTGCCAAAATTTGAGACTTGATAGCCGTTCGAGGTTGATACTCGATATCGTACCCTCCGAGTTCGATGGCCCATTTGGCCAATCAGCCCAATAACTCGGGCTTATGCAAAATGTTTCGAAGTGGATATGTAGTTAATATACATATAGGATGACATTGAAAATATGGTTTCAACTTTCTAGATGCACTTATTAATGCTAGGGATAATTTTTCTAAGTGCGGATACCTGGTTACAACATCTCCCAGGGTCCGACTTATATAATAAACAGGGATTTGCGTACCTTGTTCTTCTCGAACCAACACGCCACTTATCGCAACTTCGGACACGGCCAAATACAAGTATACTGTTTCATCCTCCTTCGGGGTATGGAGAAAAGGTGGGCTCGAAAGATACCGCTTTAATTCTTCTAGGGTCTGTTGGCATTCCGGAGTCCATTCGAAGTTGTTTTTCTTCTTGAGAAGGGAGAAAAAGTGATGACTCCGATCTGATGACCTCGAGATGAATCGGCCTAAGGCAGCTATCCGCCCGGTCAGCCGTTGTTCTACTTTTACATTATTTACCACGGTGATCTCCTCGATGGCTTTGAATTTATCGGGGTTGATATCGATCCCTGTGTTTGACACCATGAAGCCCAAAAATTTTCCCTAGCTGACTCCAAAAGCACATTTCTTGGGGTTGGGCTTCATGTTGTATCTTCTTAGGATATCGAACGTTGCCTGTAAATGAGTCAAATGGTCCTCTATGCGCAGGGACTTAACTAACATGTCATCAATGTAAGCTTCCATAGACTCCCCTATTCGAACATTTTATTAACTAGGCATTGGTATGTTGCTCCCGTATTTTTTAGCCCGAAGGGCATTACATTATAGCAATATGTACCATACTTCGTGATAAACGAAGCCTGGTCTTCCGTGTTCATTTGAATTTGATTGTACCCAGATTAGGCGTCGAGAAAGGTAAGGATCTCGTGGCCAGCCGTGGCATCGAGCAATCAGTCGATGTTGGGCAGTGGGAAGGAATCTTTTGGGCATGCTTTGTTTAAATCCTTGTAATCTACACACATTCTAAGTTTATTCCCTTTTTTGGGGACTACTACTACGTTAGCTAGCAAATCAGGGTATTTTACTTCCCTAATGGATCCTATTTTGAGAAGTTTAGTTACCTCATCTTTGATGAATGCATGCTTTACCTCGGATTGAGGTCTCCTTTTTTGTTTCACCGGTTTGAACCTGGGGTCGACACTTAGTCAATGGGTGGTTACCTCCTGTGGGATCCCTGTCATATCTAAATTGGACCAAGCGAAGCAATCAATGTTATCAATAAGGAATTGAATGAGTTTTTTCCTGAGTTCAGGTCTTAATCACGTTCCCAATATACCTTTTGTTCCGGTAGGTGCTTGACCAACACCACTTGTTCAAGATCCTCGATAGTGGACTTCATCGCATCTGACTCCTCGAGGGCGACAAAGGCTCGAGGGGCAAGGAAATATTCTTCGTCCCCGATCACCTGTTCTTTGGGCTCCTTTCCCTCGGGTTCAACTGAGTGTGCGAGCTATAATTGCTATTTGGCTACCTGTTTGTCTTTTGAATTCTCCGAGGTGGAAGACGTCGATATTGGTGCCAAGTCATGCACCACGAATATCTCCTTAGCTGCATGCTTCTCTCCATACACTGTTTTTACTCCATCCTTTGTTGGGAACTTCATCATTTTATGAAGGGTTGATGGTACTGCCCTCATGCTATGTATCCATGGACTTCCAAGTAAGGCATTGTAACTCATGTCACCTTCGATGACATGAAAATTGGTGTTTTGCATTGTTCCGGCCACGTTGACTGGGAGGACGATTTCCCCCTTCGTTGTTTCACTCGCCATGTTGAATCCATTCAGGACTCGAGGGGCGGGTATGATTTGGTCGAGCAACCCGAGCTGTCCACGACCCTCGACCTGATTATATTGGCCGAACTACCTGGATCCATGAGCACAAGTTTAACTTGAAATTTATTTAAAAGGATAAAAATTACCAGTTCATCGTTATGAGGCTGAGATAAGGCCTCGATGTCTTCCTCGCTGAATGTGAGGGTGTCCTCGGGGATGTAGTCCCGGTCGCTTCTCCCTTGCGATGGATACTTTTTTTTCGTTTGAATAAGGGTCCCTGTGGGACGTCGACTCCACCAACGATCATATGAATGTTATGTTGTGGCTCCTCCTATTCATTCTTCCTATTTGCATCTCTCTCTCGAAAATGATTCTTGGCCCGATCATTGAGGAACTCTCAAAGGTTCCCTTCGTTGATCAATCGGGCCACCTCCTCTCGAAGCTGTCTGTAATCTTCGGTCCTATGACCGTGAGTGCCATGGTATTTGCACATTAAGTTGGGGTTCCTTTGGGAAGGGTCTGACTGCATGGGTTTGGGCCACCTGGTATCTCTAATCTTGCCTATGGCCGATACGATGTCTGAGGCATTGATTTTGAAGTTTTACTCTGAAAATCGAGGTTCCTCCAAAGGTTCTGAGTGCCTGTCGAACCCGGTTTAACTCATGAGTCCCCGGGAACTTTGGCCTTGATCCGTACTTCGATCATTTCGAGGTATATTATGCCTCGAAGTATTTCTTCAATTTTCGACATAGGGTCGGTATCTCTCCTTATTCGGCCTAGGCTCTCTTTCTGCATTTCTTGACTCCTTTGCTGGTAGCCTGTTAGGATACACTGAGCTCGAGGGGGATCCCAATTGGTCATCCTCGACCCTAATTTTTAATTGATACCTGTTGTGCACATCCGCCCAAGTTACGGCGGGATACTTGATTAAGTTTTGCTTTAGCTGCCTCGAAGCTATAGAGCTTCATTCATTTAGTCCTTGGGTGAAGGTTTGCACTGCCCAGTCATCGGAGACCGGGGTAGTTCCATTCACACCATCTGGAAACGGGATACGAACTCCCTTAACATCTCGTTCTCGCTTTGTTTGATTTCGAACACATCGGACTTCCTCGTGGCGACTTTTATGGCACCAGCATGTGCCTTTACAAATAAATCCACCAACATGGCAAATGAATCTATCGAGTTCGGGGGGAGGTTATGATACCACATCATGGCCCCCTTGGATAGTGTTTCTCCAAATTTCTTCAACAGGACAGACTCGATCTCGTCGTCCTTTAAATCATTTCCTTTTATACCACAAGTATATATGGTGATATGATCGTTGGGATCTGTGGTCCCATTGTATTTTTGGATATCGGGCATACTGAACTTCTTCGGGATGGGCTTCGGAGCCGCACTTGATGGAAATGGTTTCTTCACGAACTTCTTCGAATCCACTCCCTTCAAAATCGAGGGTGCTCCCGGGATCTGGTTGACTCTCGAGTTGTAGGTTTCTACTTTTTTGTCGTTATCCTCTATCTTCTTTTCTCCTGACTTGATTCTCTTGGTGAGCTCTTCGATCATTCTCATAATAGTGGGGTATGTTCCAAACCCATTATTACTCGACCTTTTTGGTGTTGGCTCAACTCGGGGAGCTATTTCCGGTCCTTCTGTGCTCGGAGTCTTTTGCTGAATCTGTAACTGAGCAATAGTAACTTGTTGTGCTTGCAACATCTCAAAATGACTTTTAGGCTTACTTCATTTCGAGCATGTGTTGTTTGTGCGTCGGCTTGGACTTCTCCTTGCACGCTTCCCCTGACGTCCGTACCCAAATTGGTGCTTATAGCATTATGCAAGCCAATATCGATTGGGTTAGGAATAGGTTCTACTCCGGGGTTGAGCGGTGGCACACCGACTGCCGAAGCTACTGCATTATTTTCCCCGTGGAAACTGAGGCCATTGTTTCCATGCACTGGTGCTTTTGCTGAGTTCGACATGATTTAGCCTGGAATCAAAAAAACTTGGACAAGAAAAAATGTGAAGAATAACGTGCATTATCAGAAAACTAGCACTAAAATAATCACTATTATTTTTAGTCCCATGGTGGGTGCCAAACTGTTTACCTAGAAAATGATATTAACAATTATATTTGATTTGCGGTTCTAAAAATATGTGATTTACTTCAATACTAGTAGATAAACAAGAAAAAGTAAGTGTAAGTGAGAAGAATGTGATAGCCAAACCAATGTTGTCACAAAATTGGGGACCTCGAGCTCAGTGACCTCTAGGGTCTCGAGATTAGCCTTGGAAGTAAATTATGAACAACAAATGAAGAACAATAATGTTGAGGAATAATGTTGAGCACGTTAAGCAAGAAGAGTAGAATGTTCTATTGCAGTAGAATTGATTGCCTTTACAAATGATTGGGGTCCCTTTATATAGGAGGGGAAAACCTCAATATGATACATTTCTAATAATGACAAAGAATATTGTTGCTACAGCTGTATAATGGCCTAGTACGGATTTGTACTATCCCTTGCAGATCTCATAAGTCCTAACCACGTGTCCTTGGAAAATTCTCGTCTTTCCATGACGGTCATCGATTTTATACAGCCCCGGGGTAGACCGTGATGGGCCTTCGATGTGCTTTCTGAAGTGTACATTCTAGGATTGGATACGAACTTTACTTCGACCCTTCGATCTCGGGCTCGAAGCATAATAGAGACCTCGAAATCGGGCTCCTCGATTTCGGCCGTATACAATATTTGGTCCTAATTTTCCACGGTATGCTAGAGAATAAAGTACCTCTAGTTGCTCGTGAAGATGCCTTTGGACTTCGATCTGCATTTGTAATGCTTCCTTGATTTGCATTCCTCTGCCACACAAGTTTGGATCAGATTTAGTTTCCAGCTAAGTTTATCAAGACGATTTACTGATGAAGTGGCTATAGAGAGCACACGTTTTTCTATCTATATATTTTTGTGACATTACTAGGGCTAGTTCCTTTTTCAAATTCTCCTGCAAGAAGAAGAAAAAAACTCTGATCAGCAATAATATTTCTCTTTTCAGATTACCGTTACAGAACATCAGACCAATGGTGGTTTAGGAAAAGCCAAATTCTTTAGGACTTGAGCAATATTTTGTCTTGAAACAAACAACAGTTTTGACAGAAATATTTACCTTGTGCTGGATCTGAGTTGCACTTCTTATTCAAGTCCATCAGCTTCAGTTCAGATTTGGTGTTGTCTCTGAATGATCAATGAATCACAATTTAAATGAAATGGACTCTTTAACTATTAAACATGTTGGGTTTTTAAAGCTATTTTAGCTTGAAAGAAGGTGAATGGGAAATGGAGGAAAAATGAAATATTTGAGTTTCCCTCCTTGACAAAGGGACATTGTCCCATATTGAAAAAGGAAAAAGTTTTTGATAGGTATATATACAATTGCTCTTCTTCTAGCTCTTAAAGAGTTAAGAAGAAGGAAAGCCTTGCGTCGTCGTCATCGCTCGGCTTCGAATTCGGATTTGGTCAAATGATTGATTAAATATTATTAACTATCTATTTTTTTTTTGTAAACGGAAGATTAATATTAAATCCAACGGAGAATTAAGTTTCCCCCACGTCCGTTTTCTGTTTTCCGTTTTTCATCTTTGTAACAGAAAATTAAGTTTCCTCTGCATTTTGAATTCCCGATTTATTGTTGCATAAATAGCCATTTACATTATGTTCGTTTTACATAAACAACCCTTCTGAAGAGTTGCACCTATTCAACTTGAACTCAACATATTGGCTATAAATAGCCGTTTATTCTCTCAGATTTTCCATACGAAAATTCTAAATTCTCCTCCTTTCTTCTGCATTGTTTCTACAAAGTAAGCAACAGTAAGTGTGATTTACTACCGATCTCTATGTTCGCTGAAACAGTGGGGTTTGAACAGCTACACCAGTGTCTAATTCGTTCTATCCTGCGAGGAAATAATCCACAACTTTGGATACAAGGAGGGGAATAAGTTCCTTAAGGAAACACTTTGAATTCAGTGGGCTAGGATTAAATTTTATTTGTTTTATATTTCTGTGTATACGTTATTTTTTGTCTCTAGAATTATTTTACAAATACAGTATACTAATAAGCTTAAGGAACTTAATTATTTTTTGTATTTGTGTTATACTTACTGTTCTGGAGATTAATACCTTTGTGGTTTTTCTACTTCTGTTTTGGATATTAAAGCCTTCGTGGCAATTTTCTACTCCATTAGAGATTAAAATCTACGTGATTTTCGGCTCCAATTTTAAATGTCTATTAAACATTTGTTTGTGTCATTATTTTACAGAAATGACGGATGACAACGAAAACCAGACTGTTCCGATAGTGACTGCCAATACATCGACAAGCCGAACAACACCGGCATTGGCACCGGCAGAAAAACCCGAAAAAGTTTTCGGGATTGATCTCAAGCGGTGGAAGTAGAAGATATTCTTCTACTTGACGACTTTAAGTATACAGAAGTTCATTAAGGAAGATGTTCTTGTTCAGTCCGACGAAACTCCAGAAAATGAACATTTTCTCGTGACTGAGGCGTGGAAGCATTCTGATTTTCTATGCAAGAATTACATTCTTAGCGGACTGGAGGATGATCTGTATAACATCTACAGTAATGTGGAGACGTCAAAAGAATTGTGGGTTGCGCTTGAAAGGAAATACAAAACTGAAGATGTCGGGTTGAAGAAATTCGTTGCCGCTAAATTTTTGGACTACAAAATGGTAGATAGCAAGTTTGTTATTACCCAAGTCCAGAATTACAAGTGATTATTCATGATCTCCTTGTTGAAGGTATAAGTCGAATTAATACTGATGTTGAAAGTATTAATTTTATTATTTTTACTAACAAAATTTTCATTGAAGGTCTTGTCATCAATGAAGCATTCCAAGTTGCAGCGATGATTGAGAATTTGCCTCCTTTGTGGGTGGACTTCAAAAACTACTTGAAACACAAACGCAAGGAGATGTTGCTTGAAGATCTCATTGTTCGGTTGAGAATCAAAGAGGACAACAAAGCTGCTGAAAAGAAAGGTCGTGGAAACTCAATAATAATGGGAGCAAACATTGTTGAGGATGCTCCTTAAAATAATAGAAAGAGGAAGAAGGCTTATGGACCGAAAAGCAACCCAAGAAAGAAGCGGTTCAATGAAAATTGCTACAACTGTGGGAAAGCTGGACACAAATATGCAGATTGTCATGCTCCAAAGAAAGACAAGAAGAAGGGTCAAGCAAACATGGTTGAAAAGCACGAAGATGTTATGACTTGTGTGCTATGCTTTCTGAATGTAACCTTGTGGGAAATTCTAAGGAGTGGTGGATTGATTCTAGAGCCACTCGCCATGTTTGTGCTGTTAGAGAAGCGTTTGCTACATATGCTCCCGTTGGACCCGAAGAGGCGCTTTCTATGGGAAATTCTGCAATGGCCAAAATTGAAGGATGTGGCAAGATATTTCTCAAAATGACTTCTGGCAAGGTGGTGACTCTAACCAACGTCCTTCATTTTCCCGTGATTAGGAAGAACTTAGTTTCTGTTGGACGTCTCGTTAAAAGCGGGTTTAAGTGTGTTTTTGTATCTAATAAGGTTGTAATAAGTAAGAATGATATGTTTGTAGGAATAGTTTACCTTACTGAGGGTCTTTTCAAACTGAATGTAATGGTCGTTGAAAATAATAAAACTTCAGTTTCTTCTTACTTACTTGAGTCAAATAAATTATGGCATATACGTTTGGGACATGTCAATTATAAAACCTTGCGAAAAAATGATTAATTTGGAAGTATTGCCTAAGTTTGAATGCGATAAATCAAAATGTCAAATATGTGTGGAATCTAAGTATGTTAAACATCCTTATAAGCCAGTTGAAAGGAATTCAAATCCTTTACACTTACACAGATATTTGCGACATGAAGTCAATACCATCTCGCAGTGGAAAGAAGTATTTCATAACTTTTATTGACGACAGTACTCGATATTGCTATATTTACTTACTTAATAGTAAAGATGAAGCAATAGACGCATTCAAGCAATACAAAAATGAAGTTGCAATGCAACTTAACAAGAAAATCAAAATGATAAGATGTGATAGGGTGGCAATATGAATCTGCTTTTAAAGAAATATGTTTAGAATATGGAATTATTCATCAAACAACGACCTCTTACATGCCCCAATCCAATGATATTGCGGAAAGAAATAATCGTTCATTAAAAGAGATGATGGACACATTGTTGATAAGTTCTGGTTTACCACAGAACTTGTCGGGGGAAGCCATTCTTACGGCTAACCGGATACTAAATCTAGTACCCCAAAGAAAACGCAATCGATTCCATATGAAAAATGGAAAGGAAGGAAGCTCAACCTGAATTATTTCAAGTGTGGGAGTGTTTGGAAAAAGTGCAAGTTCCTAAACCTAAAAGGGTAAAAATAGGAACGAAAACTGTTGATTGTGTTTTCATAGGATATGGGACCAATAGTAAAGCATATCGATTTCTGGTTCATAAATCAGAAAATTCCGACATTCATAATAATACATTTATAGAATCAGATAATGTTGAGTTCTTTGGAAATATATATCCATATAAAAAGGAATGTGAGCCGATTGGTGAAGGATCTAAATGACCTCGGGAAGAAACAAAAGAAGTGCATTTAATCAGGAACATCTAATATGTAGTAAACGTCAAAGAACGTCTACTTCATTTGTACCAGATATTGTGACCTTCGTATTGGAAAATGAGCCTCGAACATTTAAAGAAGCTATGTCTTCTTCAGAATCATTATTTTGGAAAGAGGCAGTCAATAGTGAAATAGAATCCATATTGAACAACCATACATGAGAATTGGTTGATATTCCTCCTGGAAATAAATCGTTTGATTCTAAATGGATTTTTAAGAGGAAAATGAAAGGTGATGGCACTATTGATAAATATAAGGCAAGACTTATGGTTAAAGGGTATAGACAACGAGAAAGTCTTGACTATTTTGATACATAATCTCCAGTTACAAGAATTACGTCCATACGAATGTTAGTAGCATTAGCTGCAACTTATGGTCTTGAAATTCATCAAATGGACGTTAAGACGACCTTCTTAAATGGAGATTTGGAGGAAGAAATCTACATAGAACAATCTGAAGGGTTTGTGGTTTCAGGTAAAGACAAGAAGGTATGTAGACTTGTTAAATCCCTTTACGGACTAAAACAAGAACCTAAACAATGGCATGCAAAATTTGACCAAACAATGTTGTCAAATGGTTTTAAGATAAATGAATCTGATAAATGTGTGTACATTAAAATTGTTCCAAATAACATAGTCATTGTTTGCTTATATGTAGATGATATGCTGATAATGAGTAATGACATTGCTAACTTAAATGCGACTAAGCGTATGCTAACTAGCAAGTTTGATATGGACTTGGGAGTTGCTGATTTAATTCTAGGGATTAAGATCCATAAGACTCCTCAAGGTCTGGCATTGTCACAATCTCATTATATTAAGACATGACTTGGAAAGTTCAAGCACTTAGATTTTAAAGTTGCAAAGACTCCAATTGACATGAATCTTGCACTAGTAAAGAACGAAGGCCAAAACATATCACAATTGGATTATGCTCGTATATTGGGATGCTTAATGTATATCATGAATTGTACACGACCAGATATAGCTTATGCTATAAGTAAATTGAGTCGATACACGACTAATCCAGGTCAATCTCATTGGATGGCAATGAAATGAGTTTTGGGATATTTAGAACATACCCATGACTTTGCTTTGCACTATAGTAAATATCCTACGGTGATTGAGGGATGTTGTGATGCAAATTGGAGCATCGGTTCAACTGATTCTAAGTCCATAAGTGGACATGTATTCACTGTTGGTAAAGGAGCGGTATCTTGGAAGTCGTCCAAACAAACTTGTATTGCCCGCTCTACAATGGAGGCTGAGTTCATATCCTTAGATAAAACCGGTGAAGAAGCTGAATGGCTCCGAAATTTCTTGGAAAATATTCCATTTTGACCCAAACCGTTGGCACCAATATGCATACATTGCGATAGTCAAGCGGCAATTGGAAGGGCTGGGAGCGTTATGTATAACGGTAAATCTCGTCATATATGACGAAACATAAAACTGTTAGACAATTACTCTCTGGAGGAATTATTACGATTGACTACGTAAAGTCAAGCACTAATGTGTCAGATCCACTTGCAAAAGGCCTAACTAGAGAGGTAGTTGAGAAATCATCGAGGGGAATGAGACTATGGCCGAGAATAAGTCATTGTGACGGTAACTCTACTTAGAAGACTGGAGATCCCAAGATCTAGGTTCAAGGAGATCAAACAAAGTCATTAATGACGGTTCAACATTGTAAACTAAAATTTTGGTCCATTGTCGTGATGAGACAATGTTCAATACCAAGAATAAAGCATTAAGGTTTTTTTAATGATTTCTAAATTTGATATGGGGAATATCAAATAGTGTATCTACGTGATGACACGTTTAGGAATCACCTATGTAAGTTTGAAGTGTTAGCCGCTTCAAGGAGAATTTTGTAAGGCCGGTTCTCCGCGCACTTATGAAACCAGGCGGTGTTCATGGCTGAAACGAACACAACAATTAGAACCAAAGATGGTTAAGGGTTTATTGTGTGACTTATGGTTGTCTAGGTATACACCAAAATTCGACGGTTCAAAGATATCAAATCTACCGATTGATCGAGTATATCCGACATAAGTTCACTACGGAAGTCCAAAGGGAAACCTACTTATTCAGATGCGATTAATCCTTGCTTGCGAATCACACAATTTTTCATGTATATTTTCGTGATACAGCCATTCCCCATTCATATGTGGGATTGTTGAATTTTTAAGCTATTTTAGCTTAAAAGAGGGTGAACGGAAAATGGAGGAAAAATAAAATATTTGAATTTTCCTCCTTGACAAAGGGACATTGTCCCATATTTGAAGAGGAAAAGGTTTTTGATGGGTATATATACAGTTTCTCTTCTTCTAGCTCTTAGAGAGTTAAGAAGAAGGCAAGCCTCGCACCGCCGTCGTCGTTGCTCACTCGGCTTGACTTCGGCTTCAGATTCGGATTTGGTCAAATGATCGATTGATTGATTAATTTTTTGGACCAAATTTATTTGTCAATAGAAAATATTACCGTAATATTAAATATCCATTTTTTGTAAATGAAAAATTAATATTAAATCCAACGGAGAATTAAGTTTCCTCCATGTGCGTTTTCCATTTTTGTAACGGAAAATTAAGTTTTGCATAAATAGCCATTTACGTTATGGCCTTTTACATAAACAGCCTTTCTGAAGAGTTGTACCTCTTCAACTTGAACTCAACATATTGGCTATAAATAGCAGTTCATTCTCTCAGTTTTTCCATAAAAAAATTCTGAATTCTCCTCCCTTCTTCTGCATTGTTTTAACTACAAAGAAAGCAACAGTAAGTGTGATTTGCTACCGATCTTTGTGTTCGCTGAAACACTGGGGTTTGAACCGCTACACCAGTGTGTGATCTTTGGATCTTCTTTTCTTTTCCTTTCTCCTTTTCTCTTCTTAGATAAATTGATTCATATATAATTAATATACTCTTCTTTCTTCTTTCTTAGATGAAACGATTGGTATATATGAAATAATTCCTAAAAACTCTAACTTGTTAAAAGTCTAATTTGCTTCTACTCTTAGCTTGAAGCCTTTAAATGACTATTGCGGTGGAAGACTTTTAGATGATGAATATCACTAGTGATTATGGACGGCGTAAAAATGGTGATCATCGGAATTTCAAGGACTTCATTTTTTCCGGTGCGAAAAAACTTTTCAATGATAATTTATTTTTTAGTCCAGATCTGAGTGTGTTTGCTTTATATATGTAAATATTTGTCTTGAAAGCGTGATTAATGTGTGGGAAGAAGAGAAAAATAAAGAAAGAATATAGGTGGTCGTCGAAATTTCAATGACTCCATTTTTTCCAACGCGAGTTCTTTTTTCGGTGACAGAATTTTTTGTCCAGACATCGTCTGTTTATGTTATATTCGAAGGAACCTCATGTAAAGAAGATAAAGAAAAGAATATCATAGAAAAAGGCAAAGAAAAAGAAAAGAAAAAGGTAAGAAAGTATATATTTAATGAAAAAAAATCTGCTCCTCACTCTCTTTGAGAGAGTGGAATACACACACTGCCACATAAGGCTTTAGGGTGGAAATAATTTTACTCTAAAATAGTTTAGGAGGTAATAGGACTCCCATGTGTAGTTGAAAATATGACTATAGTTTAGGGGATACTTAAGCATTTTTTCATTCCTTTTCTTTCAAATGTGCTTTAAATTGAGTTTGAGGTTCATCTGGTCATTTTAAAATCGGGTAGCTCAACACACTATTAGATCAATTAATTATTGTTATCATAAAAAGGTGATTAAATTGTAAAATTAGTTCTTGCACCTTGCTTTCTCTTGGTACTGTTTGAGAAAGTAAAAAAATCCAGAATCATATTATATCAAGCTTTTACTTTCAATCTAATATTATTGTGCCATTATATTCCGAGTTTACAAAAGAACATAATTGTATGATTTTCTTTTGTGAGAAAACGAAAAAGGAATCCAAATGCTACTCCTGCTTCATTCTGCTTCCTCGGGGCATCTTCAATGGTGCACTATTTTTTGCGTCAAATTTAAATTTAATGTAAAATTTGGTATTTTTTGTTTTAATGAAATACCAAATTTTGCACCATTTTAGTGTGTGAATAGTATCACATCAAATTTGGTATGACACTATTCATAAACACCAAATTTAATTTATTATTATTTTATTCACTTTTTATTTTTTTGGACTTTTAATTTATCATCTATTGTGTATATAATTAATTTTTATATTAAGATCTTTATAATTTTAATTTTATATCCTACTTTTTTTATATATTAATTTTTGTATATATTATATTTATATACAGTTATAAGTTAATTTTATTATTATTATAATTGCATAAAAAGAAATATAACCATTATTTAAAAATGAAAAATGTAAATATAAGATATCTAATGTTGCTAAAATTGAAAAGTGAAAATTAAAATTTAAAAAAGAAAATTAACAATACATAAAATAAAAATACATTAAAATTAAAAGTACATAAAAGGAGGATATATTAAAATTGAAATTACATTAAAAAAATATAAAACATAAGTTTAATAATCCGGTATGTCATTTTCAGGTGCACCAAAATTACTAAAAAATTGAAAGAACGGGGTAGAAGATTGTTGTGCTTGTGGTTGTCGAAATTATTGACTTCTTTTATCGGTTATTCGTTTTTTTCTTGTCGCAAAAATTCACGAATATTTGGATCGTCAATGGAATTCAACTTCATCAATAATTGTCCAACAGCATGGGCTGGACAATATGCAGGTCGTAGTGGATCCCCAATAATTATTTTTGAAGTTGTAATTGATTACAACCTTTGGATATGGCATGCATATTTTGGTATGTCCGACACCAACAATGACATTAATATTTTAGAATCATCACAATTATTCTCCAATCTCGCTAATGGTATTGCTCCTCCATCCCGTTATGTTATTCAAGGAAAAAAATATGACATGAGTTATTATTTAGCTGACGGTATATATCAAAAATGGTCTACTATTGTGCAAACTATTCGGAAGCCACGTTCAACAAAGAAGAAATATTTTGCAATGAAACAAGAATCATGTCGAAAAGATGTTGAACGTGCATTCGGAGTTTTGCAATCTCGTTTTGCAATTGTTGTAGGTCCGTCACGTTTTTGGGGAAAAGAAGTGCTACGTGATATAATGATCACATGTATTATACTGCACAACATGATAATTGAGGACGAGTGTGATCTTAATGCACCAATTCAAGATGCACGTGAATGTCTAGCTCCTACAGTAGAAATGGCAGTAGATGAAGATTACTGATTTGAACAACTTTTAGGTCGACACAGAAAAATTAAGGATAAAGATGCGCATTTCGCACTTCGTAATGCATTAATCGAGCATTTATGGGAGAATAGAGGCAAAAGTTGAATATTTATGTGGTACTTAAATTAAATTGACTATGATGTAATATTTATTTAATTATTTTTATCAATGATTTTACTTTTAGTTAATTTATCCTTTAAAATAATTTTGTAATAAATGATTATATAAGTGGTGAATGTGAATTATATGTGATGAATATGGAAAAAAGAAAAAAGGTAGAATTTGTTTGAAGGAAATAAAAAATAAAATTTAAATAAAAAATAATAATATAATATAGAAGAAAGAGAAGAATATAAAAAGAAATATTTTTGTTTTGGTGTAAAATATGGTGTAATAGTTAGAATAAATTTAATATTACATCATTTTAATGTAAAATTTGATGTTAGGGTTGGAGATGATCTTAATCCCACTGCAAATGTATTCAGTATTTGAGGAGCCTATCAATACAGGTTTAGACTAATAACTAAGACAATCTATTTCATAAAAATATTTACCTTCTCCATCAGATATTCTTTAAAACAACAAAAATAATCCTTTTGAGTCATCAGCTTCGGTATATATTTGGTATTGTCTCTGAATGAATCATGCATCACAATTTAAAAATATAGTCTATTTAATATTTCGAATTTGGATAAGGTAAAGCCAAACCACACTGTTTCCTAAGACCGGCATCATCCTTTTTTTTAAATTTTTTATCATGACCCAAAATTTCACTTTAGTAACTGCGATAATACTTAATTTTTAAGACTAAGTAACCCTAACACATAAGAAGTCTAACAAAGATAACCATCTTAACTATATAAAACTTAAACCGATAAATGAGTTACATAACTAAAATTGAACAAATACTATACAATTCCCAAAACCGGCAGTACAGAGTCATAAGTTCTACCGACATGCACTAGAATTTCTTAATCCAATACTATTTTGAAATGAAGATAAACAACAGTAAATATAATATCTGAATGTGACTCTGAGGCCTGCGAACGTCAAACAGGTATATCTTGAAATCTCCATCCGCGCAGACACAACTATCAGGAACCAACATGATCAAAAGTGCTTGGATCTGCACAAAAATGTGCAGAAGTATAGCATGACCAAAACGGTACCCAATAAGTATCAAGACTAACCTCAGTGGAATAGTGACGACTGACGAGGTAAGTCGAGACACTCACTAGACATAAAACTTGTACAAGATATTAACATAAAGCTAGCAATGGAAAGAACATCAATATAAGACCAACGACGAAAAGATTATTGATTTACAACTAACAATAAAGTAATAGAAACACAATTGGCAATAAGAAATAAAGAGGTAACAAAGCAGCAACATGATCATAACACAGAAATGAATGAACTCAAATTAGGAAAATAGATGACAATTCAAGTAATTAAATTGTTCCCGACGCATGATTTACAACTAGAATTACCCCCGAGACACCACACCTCGTAACCACAAATCATAAGCCACAATTCTGGATCTTACACGCATGGCATCTCGTGCCCACATTATCAATCACCTTCACATGACAAAATCCATGTGCTATCATGTACATTGTATCTGTGTCAAACGCCAAATAAAATATTTGAGAGGTTTTTTAAATATAATAAGGCATAATAACAATCTTGAATAAAGTAAGGCGTCAAATGATATAATGAGTTTATTTTTAAAAATAAAGTACAACTTATACAAAAATAAAGTATCAAATGAATTTAGTTCAGAAATCAATACGATAAATTAAAATAATGTCTTTAATTAAGAAAAATATCAGATAAGTTAAAGAATTGAATACAGAATTTGTTAAAGTAAGGCGTGATAACAATTTCAAGTAAAGTAAAATATCAAATAAGGTAATAAGTTTAAGTAGAGAACCAAATTAATGTAAAACGTGATAATCACTTCAATTAGCAAAGCACCGAGTGAGATAACGATATCTATCTTAAGAGTCACATAAAATAAAGTATGTTAATAATTTCTTTATTTAAAATCGTTATGTTGCCAACAACTCACACAGTATGAGATAATGACTCCACACAAGCAAATTCGTCTAGAAACTCAATTCACCAACTAACATGGAGGCATATGTTGGCACATTAAAGCAACACAAATAATCACGTAGAATGCATGACTCACATAAAAAGTCCCAATCATTCCCACACAAAAACAACAGCAAACAACCAAATACAATGAAAATACAAGTGAGATTATTTAAGGAAAAATCATAATCGTTCAAATCAACAAGCCTTTCAAATGTAGAATGTACAACAAATACACACTGAGGTACCACACCTCATATTCACATTTCATAAATCATAATCACAATCTTTCATTATATCTCCGCGTGAGCCTTGCACTAATTTTAAAAATATTTTTTCAGAAATAGTTATACCGCGCTTTAGCCCCCTTATGTCGCCGCGTGGCTTCAAGTAATTTCTTTACTAGCAACACGCACATAAATCCCACCTTATGCCATTGCATGCGTATCAATCCTTATTCTTATACCGTTGCATGCGCATACATATCACACCACAATAACATCTTGCACCATACATGCCCATATGCCACAACATGCCAAAATCAACAATATCAATATTATCATAACACATAGCGCACAGCTCAACCACAATGTATACAAAAATATCAAAATAAACAAATGAATGAGATATACTCAACAAGGAAAGATATTTCAATTATCAATAAGCTCAACCTCAATGTGCTAATAGCTTTCACGACTTCAACTTTAATAATTCAAATGATGGTATTCCCACGAAATGACAATATCTAATTCAAATGTATAACATAAGCTTAACAATGCAAGAGAGAGTATGAAATAGTAACGATGCCTAAATGACGAGAATAACTCAACACGAAGAGACTTCATGTAATAACAACTCCAAATAAGAATAACTAAACAATAAAAGAGGTAATATGACAGTAACAGAGGTAACATATTCAATTAAGGCATATAAGAGCAAATTTGACAATAAAAGATAGAACATGTACTAATAACGTCAAACAAGGCATGTAATATTAAACTAAATAATGGAAGATATAGCATGATATGACAATTTCAATTAAATGCATGAAAGAAGCCTAAGAGTCTAAAACGGTCATAATACCGCATATGAGCATGTGTACATACTCATCACCTCGTGTACATATCTTCCACATAATTCAATTAATACAAACAAGCCAAATTCTAAGGGGTAGTGTCACGACCCAAATTTTTCTCTGTTGGGTATCGTGATGGCACCTAGTCTTAGGGACTAGGTAAGCCTAACATTTTCACTGAACGACAACAATATTAAAGGAATTATAACAGTCTCGATATAGACATCTTGACAGAGTTTACAACTTCTCAAAATCCGGTAAATACAAGTCATAATCTCTACGAAATATTTCTATTAAATCTAAGTACAACTGTCTAGGAATAAGTAAGTACAATTGAATAGAAATAAAATAGGAAGGTCACTCCGAAGCCTGCGAACGCAGCAGCAGGTTACCTTGAGTCTCCCCAGCTACTAACAACAATAACCTGGATCTGCATACAAAAAATGTGCAGAAGTGTAGTATGAGCACACCACAGCGGTGCCCAGTAAGTATCAAGACTAACCTCGGTGAAGTAGTGACGAGGACTAGTCAAGACACCACCGGTCTAATAAGTAAAAAGGCATAAATGTATAAATGACCGAAACATAATATCTATCTAAAGATTTTTCAATATAATTAATGATACGATCGAATAGTACGAAAGAAAATTCAATAATTATGATTAACGGACAGCATAAGAGAAATACGCAAAGAGAATGGAAAGAATGCAATCCAAATGGCGGGAATCACAACCCAATAAAAGCACTAGCAACTCAGCACTGCATCAATTTATTCACGTCAGGCCTTAGCCAATAAACTCAATAAAACTGGTCAAACCTTCGAGTGAAAACCTTTAAATCATGAGTTTAATTTGAAAAATTAAATATATAATCATTTCGGAAAAGAGAAATTTCTTCTTTGAAATATACTTTCTCTGAATGTATATTTATATATTTTATAAAGAGAAATCTTTAAAACACAGTCTCTTCAAATACGTGGTGTCCAAATATACTTTCTCAAATACTGCTCTTTCAAATATCATCAAAATACGTGATGTTCAAATATACTTTCCCAAATACTGCTCTTTCAAATATCATTTTTCTGCAAGACAAATACTTTTCAAATATACTTTCGAAATAGAAGTCCTTCAGACATAACTTTTCCTGGAGATAATTG
>ML418503.1:50867-69766 GCA_005239525.1 Nicotiana knightiana | reverse complement strand
ATATATATATATATATATATATATATATATATATTATTCTTCAATCCAAATCTCCTCAATGATAAAACCACCGGGACTTAGTCCACAACTCAGAATTTGTCATGCAATGCAGTACAGGGGAAAGCTCCCGGAATCTCGTCTGTAGTCCCAATTTTAATATGTGATGCAGTACAGTGAAAAAGCTCCCAGATCTCTGTCTGTAGTCCCAATTTAAATATGTAGTGCAGTACAGGGGGAAAGCTCCCGGATCTCTGTCCATAATCCCAATTTAAATATGCAGTGCAGTATAGGGGGAAAGCTCCTGGATCTCTGTCCGTAGTCCCAATTTAAATATGCAATGCAGTGCAGGGGGAAAGCTCCCCGATCTCGGCCCGTAGTCCAAATTTAAATATGCAATGCAGGCACTGAGGAAAACAACCAGAATGCGACAAAAACAAGATATATTGTCACAACCAGTGCAAAAACAAACAAGACCGAATGCAAAGTGCGATGAGCAAATCAATACAAAGACTTAAATCACAAAAATGGTAAAAACTCACTCATAAGAAGTAGCCGCTGAAAGGAATGCCAAGCACAAAGAGAAAACATCATAATGAGGGGAAAAGAAGACAAATATAGCAACGATTATATATATTCAAGTTCGCAACCAAGAAACCAAATAATCCCGGCAAGGTAATCAGCTATAACCAATCTCACTTAGACAATTAACTTCACCGAATAAACTCAGTTTGAACAAATGCTCAGTAAATAGGCAGCATCAAAGAATACCATCAACATGGGCGATCATAAATTAAACCTAAGTAGTACTTAAGAGGAAAATCATTTAAATCACAATGTACGACTCACAGGCATGCTTGACCAACATATAGATATTTCAATTACTTGTTAGACATTTATAGGGCGAGATTATGCTAGTTTTAGTCACATAGGCAGCATATGAAGAATGATATAGTATAACGGTAGGAAAATAAAGTCTTCATTTAAGTCAATTAAGATCATATAAGAAACAAGGAATGCTAGGCAAGTACTTCTAATTTGAGCAGGGAGAGATGAAACTAGAAATCAGGAATTTAAATATACAATTTCAATTCATACGCGGGGAACATAAGGACCTAGAAATCCCTAAAGGGAAATCTATTTACAAATAAGTCCGAGTACGCACTCGTCAACTCGCGTACGCGGAATACAATCCACATAGAAGACTCAATCCTAAGGGGTAGTTCCACCACACAATGTTAGACAAGATACTTACCTTGACTGCACTAATTAATTCAAAACCACGCTCTTTCCACGAGTATCCAACTTCGGGTGGCCCAAATCTAGACAGTTCGATTGCATAGTGTAAATATCATCACAAAGAAATAAAATAACTAATAAGTTCGAAGCTAATAAGCGAAATTAGGAAATTTGCCCAAAAAGTTCCCTGGGCCCACGTCTCGGAATCGGGTAAAAATTATATTTCCGGCCACCCATTCACTCACGAGTCTAAACATATAAAAATCTCTCAAATCGGAGGTCAAAAACCCAATCAAAACTCAATAATTTGGTCTATGATTTTATCAAAATTTTCCCAAATCTTCCACCCAAATTTGAATTCTAAGGACCTGATTTAAGTTAGGAATCATGGAAATTGATCAAAGTAGGTTGAAGTCACTTACCCAAGTTACCCAGGTGCAAAGGCCTTCAAAAATCACCCTTTCCGAGCTCCAAAATTCGAAATGGTGAAAATAGGCTTAAGCCCTTGAATCTGATATAATTGCCCAGCAATATCCGCACCTGCGCCCCTGGCACCGCACCTGCGGAAATACCATCGTAGGTGTGAAAACCCACTAAAAGGCCTGGGGACGCACTTGCGGTCAAATGGCCGCACAGGCGGCTCCGCATCTGCGGAAAACAAACCGCACCTGTATGGACTGGGGGATTGGGCCAAGTCCGTACCTGCGACCTCCTCGCCACACCTGCGTGTCCGCACCTGCGGAAGGTCCATCGCAGGTGCGAGACACCAGAACCAACAATGGTTCAGCTGTCTTCCAAGTTCTAATATCATCCGATGGGCATCCGAAACATAGCCGAGGCCCCCCGGATCCCATCCAACCACACACACAAGTCATATAACCTAACACGGACTCGCTCGAGGTTTCAAACCACATAAAACAACACTAAAATGATGAATTAAACTAAAAATCATGAAATTCCTCAAAACTTCTATAAACATTAAGTTTTGCATTTAAGGTCTGAATCACGTCAAACTAAGTCCATTTCTTACCAAATTTTACAGATAATACATATAAATAATATCGAACCTGTACCGGGCCTACGGAACCATAATACAGGCCCGATATCACAGGTTTCACCTCAAATTTCATTTCCAAAAACCTTTATATTTTTCAGAAAATAATTTTCTTTAAAAATTCATTTCTCGGACTTGGGACCTTTGAATTCGATTATGGGCATACGCCCAAGTCCCATATTTTCCTACAGACCCTCCGCGACCGTCAAATCACGGGTCCGGGTCCGTTTACCAAAAACGTTTATCGAAGTCAACTTTATTCAAATTTGTAATACAAAAAAATTATTATTTTTATCAGTTTTTCACATAAAGGCTTCCCGACTACACGCCCGGGCTGCGCATGCAAATCGAGGTGAGATAGAAAGAGGTTTTCACGATCTCAGAACACAGAATTAGCTAGAATATACGGGATGACCTTTTGGGTCATCACAGGTAGTTCCCCCACACAAAGTTAGACAAGACACTTACCTCAACTAGACCAATTTAACCCTAGAAAATAGCTTTTTCTATAAAATCCGCCTCCACATGGCTCAAATTTAACAAGAAATGACTTAATAACATCAAAAAATGCAAGAGAAACCAATTACAATAGATAAAGCTATGATCCATATATTTTTTCCAAAAAGTTAACAAAAGTCAATCCTGGGGTCGTCCGGTCAAAATACTGGTCCAAGGGTAGATTCCGACTATCCATAACCCACGAGTACATATATGTGTTTTGTTTTCAAATCTGAGTCCAAAATCAACTCTTAAAACTCAATTCTTCATTTTTCAAAAATTTAACAAAATTTCTCAATTTTCCTCTTCGATTCTCATAAATTTGATGTTAAAATCTAAAGTGTATTCATGAAATATAATTTAAAATTAATTAAAATCACTTACCCAATGTTTGCAGATGAAAATCCCCTCCAAACTCGCGCAAAACCGAATTCCAAAACATTGTGAGAAAAATAACTAAATTTTGAAATAAAAAAATAATACAACAGCTGTCCCAACTTGATTCATGTCCTAGATGATCCAAAACTCATTTTTAGATAAGACTAACATGATCCTTGCGAGATTACACTCAAGATCTTGAATCGCCCAATTTGGCCTTAAAATGAGGAAGATATTATGTTTTGAAGTTTTAAAAGAATATGAAAATTTCAATGGCATTTTGATAATTTTACACCAGAAAAGAACCTAACAACAAGAAAATCTTTAATTTAGCACCCAAAACTCATTTGGAACCTTCTGGACACAAATCATATATGCATTTCAATCATAAAACATGCTACGAACCTGCTCGCACACTCAAAATACCAAAAGAGATCATCTTAATCTGATATTGAACATGGTCAAACTTCAAATTTGTAACTTTGTTTTTGCCGGAACGACGAGATTTATTAAAGCATAAAATTAAAGAGTGTTATTACAATATGGAACAGATCTTAACGATGCAGTTCCTAACAAGTTTTTGCGATAAGTAAATAAAGTGTAACAACCGACCGGTTGTTTTAAGCTCTAGAGCGTCGCTCGGTGGTTTGAGGCCTTGAGTAGCTTCACTTCATGTTTTATGACTTGTACGCGTAGTCAAAATCAAATTTCGGGAAGTTCAGAGTTGATTCGTATGGAAAATTCTAATTTCGGAAGCTTTAAGTTGGGAGAATTGACAAAAGTTTGACTTTTGAGTAATCGGGATTCGAAGGTTCCAATAGGTTCATATGATGATTTTAGACTTGATCATGTGTTCGGGTTGAGTATCGGGTAGTCTGGGAGCATTTCAACACTTATTACTGAAAGTTAGCATTTTGAAGGTTTTAGAATTTCATAAGTTTGGTTTGAGTTGCATTTTGATATTATTGATGTCCATTGAGGTTCCTTTGGAATAAGTTTATATCGTGACTTGTGACTTGCACGCAATGTTTGGCGTCATTCCGGAATGTTTAAGTATGCATTGGACGTGTTCGTCAAAGTTTGAATGATTGAAAGTTTAATGAAGGTTTCGATCGACAATTAATGGTTTTGATGTTGTTTGGTTTGATTTGAGGCCTCGAGTAGGTTTGCGTTATATTTTGGGAATGGTTTGTGTGATTGGACGGGGTCCCGGGAGCCTCGGGTTGTTTCAGATGTGTTTGGATGGTGTCGTGCTCTTATTTGATGTTTCAACAATGTTTCTTTGGGCATAAAGGCCACTGTATTGAGAAAATGACCTTTGATTTGTGATTAGATTTGTATAGTAATTACAGAGCCATAGCAACAAGAATCGTTGAATTCCGATGTCATATGAGAGAGTTATGCCCATTTTCGTGTCGAACAAAATTGTTGGTTTCTAGTGCGAAGCTTTGATCTTTGCGAACGCGAGAGAGGTTCCACGAACGCGAAGAAAGATTTCTGGGTTGATCAGTCAATGCGAAAAATTTCTCTTCGCAAACGCGAAGGTCTCCCGAGAAGGCGATGAAGAAAAATCATCTGGAAAGTTTTTTAAACCAAGAATTTTAGTATTTTGGGCATATTTTGAGTTCTAGAGCACCGTTTGAGGTGATATTTGTGGCGTTGTTCTCGTATCAACAAGGAGGTAAATATCTGACCTTTATTTTGATGTTTATCCATTATTATTTTCGTTGGTTATTATTTTTATCCGTGTTTGGATTGTAGAAATTGTGATTTTGAGCCACAAAGTTGAGAAATGGTAAATCCTTGATTTGAAGGTCGATTCATAAGCGAAATTGGATGATTTTATGGATATAGACCATATGAGTTATGGGTAATATTTATTTTTAATAATTTTCAAAATTCGGGCACGTGGACCCGAGGACTGACAATATTGACTTTTAGAGCGGGGTTGGGAATTGTTATAAATAAATTAATTATGATGTTGAAGCATATTTTTATTGGTTTTTCAAGATTGTTTGAGTAGTTAGGATCGACGGGCATTTGGTTTGAGGTGTTAGAGAGGCGTTGAAGCCGGTTATGGAACTTCGGAGCGAGGTAAGTCTCCCTTCTAACCTTGTGAGGAGGAAATTACCCCGTAGGTGTTGTATTCTTATGTGCTACATTTTGTGGGAGCTACACACGTATGAGGTGATGAGTGTCCATGCGTATGCTTGAATTCCTGATTATGTCCAGGTAGACTTAGGTTCATGTCATGCTATAATTGTACTAGTTGAGTTATCTTTGCTCGTTTAATATCATTTACTTCGTGTTACGACTTGAGACTAGACTTGCATAGGGTGATAGACTCGCTATTGTAAAAATGTGATGAGCTACTTGATAATCTGCGGAATAATTTGTGCTTCCTTTATGAATTTCTCCTGCATTGTGCGTATTCATCGCAAGATTTTTCTTAAAATTTGTAACTCACACGTTTATTCGTGAGTAGGGTCAGGGATGCATTAAAGCTTCTTATTCTAATGGGATCGGGTTGTTCGCTTCGGCAGGATTATGTACCACACTCTTACGGGAGCGGATCGTTCGTCTCGGCAGTATAATAGATGCATATATGGCTCGTGCTATTTGACCCTCGGAAGTGCACACATTATGATGGGATCGAGCCTTTCACCGTGGAATTTCTATAAAACGCTCTTATGGACGGGGTCGTTCGGCTCGACAGTGTCGTGCGCAATATTTGATAAGACATCAGCGTATCCGTGTGACTTTTTCCTGATTTGAGTTGTGATGACCAATCTGGTGAGGTCCATTTTATATATACTCCAGTTGAGGAGGTAACTGCTAATTGCGAGCATGATTTTACCGTTCATAGAAGGACTGTACTGTAATGACCCAGCCGGTCGTTCCAAGAGTTTAGCCCGTTTCCCCCATTTCTGCTTCATTGCTTGTGTGGTTCATCTCTTTTGTGTGTCGTTGGGTTGTTTGACTCGGGTTCAGAGTGGTCATGGTGAGAAATGAGACGCTTAGTCTCTTAAGTTGGACTTATAGTTAGAAAAGTCACCCGAAAATTGACTATTGGGTAAACGACCTCAAAATGTGGATTTTATAGCTTGGATAGCTTCATTAGGTGATTTGGGACTTAGGAGTGTGTTCGGAATGAAGTTTTGATGTCCAGTGTAGAATTAGTCTTGAATTGGCAAAAGTTAGTTTTTGGCGATTTCCGATCGGTAGGGGAAAATAGGCTATCGGGGTCGGAATGGAATTCTGGAAGTTGGAGCAGGTCCGTAATGTCATTTTGGATATGTGTGCAAGTTTTCAGGTCAATCGGGTGTGTTTTGGATGGTTTCGGCATCTTTGGTGGAATTTAGAAATTGAAAAGTTCATAGGCTTGAATCCGAGGCGAATTTAGTGTTTTGATGTTGTTTTGGGTGTTCCGAGGGTGCGACTAAGTCCGGGTGACCATTTATGACTTGTTGGTATTTTTGGTTGGGGTCCCGAGGGGCTGGGGATGATTTCGGATGGCCATCGGGGTGTTTTGAAGAGTGAAAAGGTTGCTGGTGTGAAGTCTTCTTATGTTTTCGCACCTGCGGATGGGGAGCCGCAGGTACGATGGTTCAGGCACAGGTGCGGAAAAGGTGGACCTGGACAATGAGTGCAGGTGCGGACGCCTGGTCACGCCTGCGAGCCCGCAGGTGCAAGAAGAGGACCGCATGTGCAGTCATCGCTGGGTAGAACCTATAAAAAGAACCGTTAGCGAATTTTGGTCATTCTTTTCACAATTCTTATTCGGGTTTGAAGCTTTTGAAGGATTTTTGAAGAGGAAAATCGATAGTTCTTCATTGAGGTAAGGATTTTGGACTTAAAACTCATTTATATGTGATTAAAGGTTTGATTAATGGCGAAAATTGGGGAAAACAATGCTAAAAATAGGTAATTAGGGCTTGTGATTTAGAGACCTTAAAATGGGAATTTGAGGGGTCATTTGGACTCCGATTTCACTGTTCTTGGTATGTATAGACTCGTGGGAGGATGAGGATTCTTGTGGTATAAATTTTATCGGATTCTGGGACGTGGGCTAGGGGGTCGGGTTTGGCCAATTTTGGGACTTTTGGGTAAATTTATTAATTTTCGAGTGGGTTTCATTCCTTGGCATATTATAATGATATGAATTCAAATTTTGGTAGATTTGGAGCACTCGGAGGCCCAGTATAGAGGCAAAGGCATTGAGGGCTAGGCTTTTAGCCGGTTTTGAGGTAAGTAACATTTCAAAACTTGGTTCTGAGGGTTCGAAACCCCGAGCTAAATGATTTATGACTATAATTGAGGTGTCACACATGCCAAGTGATGGGCGTGCACCGAGTATTTGTGGCCTGGCTCATCCCATGGAATTTTTGTAGTAGCTATTACTGATCAATATCCGCACTTCCATTAATGTAGTAATTGTGAACCTGTTAGAAATCATGTTAAGTATAAATGCTAGGCTTCACGCTGAAAACGTTGAGACCCGAGTGGTCTTATACTACTGTCTCATTTTGTGATTATTTGATTTCATACACTCAGTCCTGTTTTAGCATATCACTTCATACCTCAGTCTCATTATTGTTAATTATATGTATACTTATCATTGTTTCGGGGTGATGGAGGCATCTGTGATCTATGTGAGTGAGACTGGAGAGTAATGACTGAGTGAGGCCGAGAGCCTGTTATTGAGACAATTATGAGATCGGACTGTACACTGCAACGATGCTTAAATCATGCCTTTGTTGGCTTGATATAGCGCTTGGGCCACTAGGGGCCCTCCGGAGTCTTTACACCCCCAGTGAGTGCATTGATGATGAGGGATGGATTTTCCTTGGGCATGGATATTGTCCGAAGCTGGTGTTATGTGAGGGATGGATTTTCCCTGGATATGGATCTTGTCTGAAGTTGATGTTATGTGAGGGATGGATCTTCCCTGGACAAGGATTTTGTCCGAGTGTGGTATTCCGGAGATGGATCTTCTCCGTGGGGCTGGACTGGCCTTTTCCTCAATACGGAGTGACTATGGTCACCGGTGTTTATGCATATTTCGGGGTGGAACTTCCCTGGGCCTGAGAGCCATATATAGTACTGGGCGGACTTCTTTGGAAGAGTTGTGAGCACTTTGTGCATTTTCACACTGTGACATGTTGGCATGTAGAGCATATTGAGGCATATCTAGCATATTCTGTTGTTATTTTCTGAAAACCTGTGAACATGCCTAAATTTTGTATGCTGATGATTAATTATTGAGGTTTAGTCTGTCACTACCTCTCAGCCCATAGTTTGGGTTCCTTACTTCTGAGTTGGTGTACTCACGTTACCCCCTGCACCTCGTGTGCAGATCCAGGTACACCAGGACCCGGTAGTGGAAACTGAGCAACTGTCAGAGTTTCATTGGAGTTGTCGAGGTAGCAGCTGGCGATCGTGACCTCGTCTTTTCTTCCTTGTTCTACCTGTGGTTCTTTATTTTGAGACAATGTTGTCCATTTCTCCTTTTCCTTGCTTTATGTTATAGTATCATGACTGAGTGACACCGGATACGGGGTTGAAGATTTTAAATTTTGTTTCAGATATTGTTTCAAAACTTCAGATTATTAGTATTATCAAAATTTTTGTTTAAAATTATATTTTTACTGGAAATTGAATTTAGCTTAGATAAAATGGGCGGCTTGCCTGGTTCTACGATAGACGCCATCACGACTCCGAAATCGGGTCGTGACAAGTTGGTATCGGAGCTCTAGGTTAAATAGGTCTCACCAGTCATGAGAAGGTTTAGTAGAGTCTTGTGAATCGGTACGGAGACGTCTGTACTTATCTTCGAGAGGCTGCAGAACCTTTAGGAAAAATCTCACATTCTTGAACTCTTGTCGTGAAAATCCATTAATTCAACCTAAAGCATAATTCTTTGAACTCCTTTCATGTATTCAAACGCTCACGTGAGTGCTCGGTATCCGCTGTGCATCGATGGCTTGTGACTTCCATGAATGGGATTTGATTTTAGCATGTTTGGGGCCAGTCTGGAGGACTTGAGGCCGAATTTTTGTCTGTGGCTTGAGTGCCGAGATTTTGTTTGTGTGAGCACATGTATTTGGGGACTTATATGTCTGTTGGTGTCCTTATTGACGAGAGTTGGTAACTAGATGACTCTGGTGAGTGTGATTTAAGGGTGAGATGTGTTTATATTGCTTGATTGTGACAAAAAGGGATTGGCTGGATATGTAGCGAGAACCGTTGAGTGTTTGACTTCTGTCTGGAGTTGGAATATGGCCTCGAGTCGTGAGTGTATAGGAAGACCTCTTATGTTATTTTGTAGCAAGTTCTCTTTTACCAGTAATTGTTATATGTTGTAATTTGAGTGCAGATCGCTTGTGGAAGTTGGCATGACCATTCAATGGTGAAAACAATATTTGCATACGATTTGGGATGTTAGATAGTTTGTATCATATGAGCTTATGAAAGTATTTAGTCGAATCTCACTACAGTACAGTGGCAGTGATAGCGTATGGGCATTGTAAGTTATCGTTTGTCTTGATCGTTGGCTTTGAGCCAAGTGGGGGAGTCTGTTAATGATAAATTGATTGCACAATTTTATTTCTTGTTGTATTGGTTTCGGTTCGAGGTATATTGGTGAATCAATTATGACCTGCAAAGGTGGAGTCTGGGAATGATTCGAGTAATGGAAATTCTTCGATACAAGTTGTAATGTACTCTATAGGTAGGTGAGTTATATTGAATGATTGAGCTGTAATTGTAAAAGGTGTAATGGGTGCTTATGAGGCAATGAGTTTCTACATGTGTTTCCTAGCAATGCTCTTGGGTGTTGGTGACCTGCGTAGCGTGGTTGAGTTAGAAGGATTCAATATTGACAGTTTGGTGTTGTACAAAGGGGATTCGAATAGTTCCTAATGTTTTTTTCCACGGTTAGAGATGTGTATTTTCCTACTGGCGTGAGGATCATGAGAGGTATAGTGATTTTGCTTCTAGATGGTATCAATTGTAAGTTCTTGGCTAGTTGGGTACGTAGTTGTGTGTGGCTCGGAAGGGGTTATGAAGTTTTCATATTTATCATAGGATGGTATGGTGTATGGGGTACGTTGTGTAGAGTCGAGATTTGCATGTGTGAGTCCACGGTTCAATTCTGGAAGGAAAGTCAAAATTCTTAGGCAGCATTGGCAGTTTCAGATGACTAAGTAAATGATATCTATTGGTGGCTTGAAATATTTCATGTGGACCAGCATTTCGATGGGATCACTCAGTGTAGCAGAGTTATGTGGAGGTATGATCCTCAGTGTTAGATTCGTGTGTTTTGGTTTTACGATGAGCATGGTGTTGTGATGGTAAATGTTAATGGAGGAAATAGTCCTTTCGTGTGAATCTTTTCTATGCTTTGAGTTCGTGGGATATTACTATTGAGTGCACGAGTTGCACAGGTTATGGATTTGGATTGTATTGATGCGTCATGTCATCAAAGTGGTCGTGTTCGACAAGAAGAGGTCATTGGGCCTAGAAGGAATACTACCAGAGTTGACTACAACATGGTTGGAAGGATGATATCGGAAGTTAGCTTAGAAATCTGCTATAGTTTCTGTTGGAGAAAGGGGGGAGCTCCATGACTGGCTGATCGAACAAATGGTTGCTAGTTCTATGTGTTTCTTTCATCATCGGTAATATATTGAAGTGTTAGAGCGAGACATTTCTTGATAAGAGGTTATGTACCGGTATTGGGTTGTTTTGAGCAGCTAATGTGATTAGGAGTTATCGTTATGACTGTTTGAGTCATGCGGTATATTATGTGATTACATCTGGGTCACAGATATGGCTTGGAACAACATGTTCAGACTTATTCAATTTGTAGTTGTGGAATTTTGATATCGTAAATTATTTCAGAAGTGGGAAAAATTGGTTCTAAGGTTTATGGGTCATGTTGGATTTTGAAATTTCGATTGCGTTGTTATATTGGACCTATATGCGATAGGGTGACGTGGGATCACACCCGAGTATGTGCATGGTAGGCTATGCGGAAGTTTGATGGTGTTGGAGAACAACTCTTGGCACGTTCGAGGACGGACGCATGTTTAAGTGGGGGAGAATGTAACGACCTGGTCGGTCATTTCGAGAATTTAGCCCGTTTCCCCCATTTATGCTTCATTGCTTGTGTGGTTCATCTCTTTTGTGTGGCGTTGGTTTGGTTGACTCGGGTTCAGAGTGGTCATGGTGAGAAATGAGACACTTAGTCTCTTAAGTTGGCCTTATAGGTAGAAAAGTCACCCGGAAGTTGACTATTGGGTAAACGACCTCAGAATGTGGATTTTATAGCTAGGATAGCTTCGTTAGGTGATTTGGGACTTAAGAGTGTGTTCGGATGAAGTTTTTATATCCAATGTAGAATTAGGCTTGAATTGGCAAAAGTTAGTTTTTGGCGATTTTCAGTCGGCATGGGAAAATAGGATTTAGAAATTTCAAAGTTCATAGGCTTGAATCCGAGGTGAATTTGGTGTTTTGATGTTGTTTTGGGTGTTCCAAGGGTGCTACTAAGTCCGAGGTGACCATTTATGACTTATTGATATTTTTGGTTAGGGTCTCGAGGGGCTCCGGATGATTTCGGATGGCCATCGGGGAGTTTTGAAGAGTGAAAAGGTTGTTGGTGTGAAGTTTTCTGATGTTTTCGCACCTGCGAATGGGGAGCCGCAGGTGTGATGGTTCATGCACAGGTGCGGAAGAGGGGGACCTTGCCAAGGAGTGCAGGTGAGGACGCCTGGTCGCGCCTGCAAGCCCGCAGGTGCGAGAAAAGGACCGCAAGTGCGGTCATTGCTGCGCAGAACCTATAAAAAGAACCCTTAACGATTTTTGGTCATTCTTTTCACCATTCTTATTCGAGTTTGAAGCTTTTGAAGGATTTTTGAAGAGGGAAATCGATAATTATTCATTGAGGTAAGGATTTTGGACTTAAAACTCGTTTATATGTGATTAAAGGTCTGATTAATGGTGAAAATTGGGGAAAAACAGTGCTAAAAATAGGTAATTAGGGCTTGTGATTTAGAGACCTTAAAATGGGAATTTGAAGGGTCATTTGGACTCTGATTTCAGTGTTCTTGGTCTGTATAGACTCGTGGGAGGATGAGGATTCTTTTGGTATAAATTTTATCGCATTCCGGGACGTGGTCCCAAGGGTCGGGTTTGGCCAATTTCGGGATTTTTGGGTAAATTTGGTAATTTTCGAGTGGGTTTCATTCCTTGGCATAATATAATGATATGAATCTGAATTTTGGTAGATTTGGAGCACTCGGAGGCCCATTCTAGAGGCAAAGTCATTGAGGGCTAGGCTTTTAGCCGGTTTTGAGATAAATAACGTTTCCAAACTTGGTTCTGAGGGTTCGAAACCCCGAGCTAAATGATTTATGATTATAATTGAGGTGACGCACATGCCAAGTGACGGGAGTGCGGGCGTGCACCGAATATTTGTGGCCTGGCTCATCCCATGGCATTTTTCTAGTAGCTATTACTGATCATATCCTCACTTCCATTAATGTAGTAATTGTGAACCTGTTAGAAATCATGTTAAGTATAAATGCTAGGCTTCACGCCGAAAACGTTGAGACCCGAGTGGTCGTATATTACTGTCTCATTTTGTGATTATTTGATTTTGTATACTCAGTCCTGTTATAACATATCACTTCATACCTCATTCTCAGTATTGTTAATTATATGCATACTTATCATTGTTTCGGGCTAATGAAGGCATCTGTGATCCATGTGACTGAGACTGGAGAGTAATGACTGACTGAGGCTGAGAGCTTGCTGTTGAGACAGTTATGAGATCAGACTGCACACAACATCGATGCTTAAATCATGCCTTCGTTGGCTTGATATAGCGCTTGGGACACTAGGGCCCCTCCGGAGTCTTTACACCTCCAGTGAACACATTGATGATGAGGGATGGATTTTCCCTTGGCATGGATCTTGTCCGAAGCTGATGTTATGTGAGGGATGGATCTTCCCTAGACATGGATTTTTTCCGAGTGTGGTATTCCGGAGATGGATCTTCTCCGTGGGGCTGAACTGGCCTTTTCCTCAGTACGGAGTGACTACGGTCACCGGTGTTTATGCATATTCCGGGGTGGAACTTCCCTAGGCCTGATAGCCATATATAGTACTGGGCGGACTTCTGTGGAAAAGTTGTGAGCACTTTGTGCATTTTCACACTGTAGAGCATATTGAGGCATATCTAGCATATTCTGTTTTTTTTTTAATTAAACTGTGAACATGCCTAAATTTTTTATGTTGATGATTAATTATTGAGGTTTAGTCTGTCACTACCTCTCAATCCATAGTTTGGGTTCGTTACTTCTAAGTTGGTGTACTCACGCACCTCGTGTGCAGATCCAGGTATACCGGGACCTGGTAGTGGATACTGAGCAGCTATGAGAGTTTCATTGGAGTTGTCGAGATAGCAGCTGGCGATCATGACCTCGTCTTCTCTTTCTTGTTCTACCTGTGGTTCTTTACTTTGATACAATGTTGTCCATTTCTCCTTTTCCTTGCTTTATTTTATAGTAGCTCATGACTGAGTGACTCCAGATCCGGGTCTGGAGATTTTAAATTTTGTTTCAGATATTGTTTCAAAACTTCATGTTATTAGTATTATTAGAAATTTTGTTTAAAATTGTATTTTTACTGGAAATTGAATTTAGCTTAGATAAAATGGCGACTTGCCTGGTTCTACGACATGTGCCATTACGACTCCGAAATCGGATCGTGACATGTACCTCGTATTTATAGTTGTTTATACCATTTATTTACTCTTCATCATACTTGTTTACTTCTTACTACACATGATTTATTGGACCACTAGTAAGTGCGATGTCGACCCCCTCGTCACTACTTCTCTAGGGTTAGTCTAGGTACTTACTGGGTACGTGTTGATATACGTACTCATACTACAGTTCTGCACTTATTGTGCATCTTTACATTTTTTGTGGTCTCTTGGGCGCAGAGGCGCAGCTATTGCGGGGACTTTATGGTGAGCTGCATTTTATATTACGATCCGCAACATACAGAATATCCATCAGCATATTTATATTCTTCTGTCTTACTTGTATTTCAGACAGATGTCGTATTTTATTATATTTCCTAATTGATGCTCATGCACTTGTGACACTGGGTTTTGGGGGTTCCTACTAGATGTTTAGTATGGTAGTTCACGTAATTATTATCATTTCACCCTAGAATTTTTATTTATATTATTTAATTAATAGGAATTACGATTTCAAGTAATAAAAATGAGTAATTAAGTTGATCAATCATCGTTGGCTTACCTAACGGCGGCGTTAGGTGCCATCACAACTTATAGTGAATTTTGGATCGTGACATAAAGCAAATAAAGACAATGTTCCCCAAAATAGGTTTTCATATTCAGCATTTCCTTTTAGTATCCGGGTACTTGCATAGTTTGCTAAAACGCGGGCAATTGAGTTGGCTTCATGGTATATGTGCCTGACTAGCAGCTGGTCCATGCATGCGATGAGGACCTGCAATCCTGTAGTAAATTTGTGTAAGCATCATTAATCAAATGAGGTTTTATAATTATAGATAGTACATGACAGACAATTTTCACTATCAATGGAACTATATTGTTGATCAACATAGTTGGTCTCCCCAAAACCAATATGTTGAAAACACTTGATGTCATGTGAGCAAGGCATGTGGTAGATGGACCATTTCCTACAAGAGCATAACCTTGATGATTCATTTACAGTATGTACATTATTCCCCCGATTTTTATGGATAGCGGTGCGAACTTCAAAAATATTTCTTTCGTTGTCATACTGCAAAAATGAATGCCAATGTGCTCACCGTCTGTATTTCTCAAATCTCTTCATCGGCACTGGCATAAATTCAACACCCCTTTTCATCAATGCCATTGCAGTTGCAAACCGTTCGACAAACCTCTCCGCATCTGCTTGAACGACATCCGCACCATGGCTGTGACAGGGAATCCTCCAACTTCAATAAGCCATTGAAAGACTTTGACACATTTGATGTCAAAATTCCCCATCATCTGCCACCATCCGCATGCAAAGTCCACTTTTCAGGGTGATGCTACATTAACCAACAATAGGCTGCCTTGTCTTCTTGCCTGATAGATTCCATGTGCCTCCGGAATTTATGCTCTTGGTGGTCTGTTGCTGCCATCCACATCAAATCATGCAGATCCTTATTTAGATGTGCCTTCTGGAAATTGGCCTTCAGGTGCTTCACACAGTAACGGTGGTAGGCATAAGGCTCTTGCCATGCAGGAAAATTCTCTATAGAACTTAAGATACCACTGTGCCGATCAGATATTAGACAAATACCGGAACGCTATTTGACAACGTGCTCTTTCAAGTGGTTCAAAAACAACGTCCACGTCTCTGTGCTTTCATTGGCACAAACATAAAAAGCTAGAGGAAATATCTGTCCATTAGCATCTACTTCCATGGCTATCAATAGCTTGATATCGTACTTTCCATAGACATGAGTGTCGTCTATGGATATTACGGGCCGGCAATACGAAAAACCATCAATTGCTGGTTTAAACTCCTAGAACTAGTAATTAAATATATATTCTGGTTTTCTCGAACTCCGCTCAAGATTCCATTCAACAACCGTCCCAAGGTTAAAGTGCTGCAGTGCGGCCATGTACTTTTGGCAGAGATGCAAATGACTTATCCCAGTTACCGTAGACAATTTGAAACTCTCGTTTGCGCCCAAGAAAGGCCTTTCTTTTCGTAATGGTATGGCCATATTCCTGGTGGACTGATGTAATGCACTCTTTGATTTTATATCTTATGGGCGCTTCGAGGTGCGGAATAAGTACAAGAGAAATCAAGTCAATATCCAAGTTGAAGTGATTCCCGTTGAATGTTTCCATTTCGCATGTGTGGGGTGGAATGTATTTACCCACTTTCCACAGACCTGTCTTCTTCTTGGTCGCACTCAACATCCAATGACATGGCCTAAACCACCTATAGCAAACAGCCTTATATACCAACTGACTTGACTCACATACATGTATCTCACAACACTCTTTTACGTTGTGCATTTTACAAGCCCTGCTTACGCGCGCTTTATTAGGAAAAAGCATGCCCTTTGCAAGCACTGTTGGTCTAGACTCATCCCACATTGCTGTCTAAATTTCATCAAAATCCCTTGTGAGAGCTTCCACATCCGGCATGCTTGGAAAGTTATTAATGTAAGAAATCTTCTTTGAATGAAANGGAGCATACTCTCTCTTCAAATCAGGTCCTTCCTCCTCATCCTCCTCATCACCATCCTCACGAGGAAAGGGTGTATCGTCTCCGGATTCATCGGCATTTTTGTCGTAATCACTGTTCTCTTCCTCACTTTGTGCATCTGCCAGATCCTGATTTAATACGTCGTCTTTGGGCAATTGTGTGAGTATGGGTTGTTCAACTTGCTTGTTTTCACTGCACAACCAACAAAATAATAAGCTACTGAAATTAATAAATACTTTCCATATAGCTATATCACTTCACTTACAAGTCGTAATGTGATGAAATTCCATGATGGACATTTTCATTAAGGTGATGACTCTCGGATGGACCACTTGTAAAATTCATATCCGGCCAGTACCCCCTGTTAAATATATGATCGTTAATAAAAATTCAATACAACAAAAATACACATCGTAACACAAAGGAAAATTGAAGTTTACCACCCGTCTTGTGAATTATGGAAAGCAGGAGAGAAATTATATTCTCGCTTCTCATTCGCCGGCGGTGATAAGTTTAAATCAAGGAAAACTCTTTCATCCGGAACCTGACCAGAAAAAACTACTCCAGAATAACCACCCGATGACTGGGGGTTATCCCTACTACGCGCAACCTCATTGTTGGGAACGTCTTCGACCTTGACGTACATCTCCAACATTGTGATTACAAGAAATTCCCGGCATTCATCCGGAGTACTCGGAAAATCCCTCAAAGTTTCATCATCGTCGATGTTAAACTCCGAGAAAAAAGCAACCCTTTGTGGAGTGATGGAATACGGATATCTTCTGGTTACTTTAAGTATCACTGAACATTTCCTCACACTTCTTTTTTTTTGCATAAGAATGATATCAATTTATCGTACTCCATTGTAAGTGGAAATTTAACATGACACTGTGCGGGTAAATTGTACCTCACAGTGATGGAGAATAACTCTGTGAGGTACAGTTTACCTGCACAGTGTTATGTTAAATTTCCACTTACAACGGAGTACGATAAATTGATATCATTGTTATGCAAAAAAATGAGTGTCAGGAAACGTTCAGTGATACTTAAAGTAACCGGAAGATATCTGTATTCCGTCACTCCGCAAGGGGTTGCTTTTTTCTCAAAGTTTAACATCGACGATGATGAAACTTTGAGGGATTCTTAGAGTACTCCGGATGAATGCCGGGAATTTCTTGTAATCACAATGTTGGAGATGTACGTCAAGGTCGAAGACGTTCCCAACAATGAGGTTGCGCGTAGTAGGGATAACCCCCAGTCATGGGGTGGTTATTCTGGAGCAGTTTTTTCCGGAAAGGTTCCAGATGAAAGAGTTTTCCTTGATTTAAACTTGTCACCGTCGGCGAATGAGCAGCGAGAATATAATTTCTCTCATTCTTTCCATAATTTACAAGACGAGTGGTAAACTTCAATTTTTTATGTTATGATGTACATTTTTGTTGTATTGAATTTGTATCAACGGTCATATATTTAACAGGGGGTACCGACCGGATATGAATTTTACAAGTGGTCCATCCGGGAGTCATCAACTAAATGAAATGTCCATCATGGAATTTCATCACATTACTGTTGACCTATGTCACTACATAGTTTTGAAGATTGACAAACGGCTGACCAATTGAACCAGGTCCATCAGAGCACACATCTTGAACTAAATAGATGGCACATGAACTGTATATGCTTAAGAGATGTTTGTGAATATGAAGTATCAATGAACCAAGAGATTGTCTCCTAATGCGAAAAGGTTGCAAACTGATCTGATTAATTGAAGTCGAATTCAACAAGGAAAGTAACAAAAGAAAGGAAGTTGAGTTTGGTTCGAATTTGTTCACCCAGGTAGAGTTGGACTAGAATTGGAAGACAAGTTCAACGACTGACTCTATAAATACTTGATGTATTTCTGCTGGAATTCTACACGCACAAAAGCTGAAGTGAATCAAAGTCTGAAAGAAAAATTCCCAGAGTTATTTTGCTAGCAGAATCATTGTGCGATGTAAAGGCTATAGTTCAACTAGAAGAACCAGTTCCATCTGATTGATTATTCAGTCTAGTTTATTGTAGTAGGAGTTGTTAATATTGTATCTTTCAGCTTTCATAGAAGCAATTGTAATAGGTACGATTGTTCAAGTTAGAGTTAACTTGAGGTGTGTAGAAATTAGCTAGGGGCTAGTTACTACAAAGGGATTAGAGTTAGTCCAAGGATTACAAAAGAGTTTATTTTGTAAGTCCGTTTGGCTCAAAGTTTTTAGTGAAGAGTTTGAGAAAATCCTACTGAGGAGTAGGTCTTGGTTTTTTCACCTTTTGAGCCAGGTGTTTTCCACGTAAAAATATATGTGTTTTTACTTTACTGCTTTTTATTACTCCGCAACAGTAGCAGTTGGAACACCAAGAAGAACCATGTTCTTCTACTGAGACAACACTCGAAAATTGGGTACCACACAAAG
>ML418503.1:21478-50706 GCA_005239525.1 Nicotiana knightiana | reverse complement strand
AACCTTGACTAATGAACTGAAGTCTCTTGGAAGAATCATTCTTGAAGAGGACAAGGTTGAGAAGATCCTAACAAGGGTCTTGCCTATTTCTTGGGAAAGCAAAATCGATGTTATCCAGGAATCCAAAAATATGGCAACCCTCAGATTGGATGAGCTAATTGGAAACCTTACTGCCTATGAACTGAGAAGGCAGACAATGAATATGGATGGTCCAAAGAATGAGAGGAGTCTAGCCCTAAGAATCACTGAGGGAGCAGATCTGGAAGATGATGAGATGGCCATGATCACCAAAGAATTCAAAAACTTTCTCATGAGGAAGAAAGGAATGTCTAGAGGAGGAAACTTACAACAAAGCAAAAGCTCCAGAAAGACCAACCAACGAGGGATGCTATAAATGTGGTAAGACTGACCATCTCATTAAAAATTGTCCTCAGTGGGAAGTAGAGTGGAAAAAAGAAAGATATGAGAGAAGGAACATGAGGAAGGAATATGTTCAACCTAAGACAACCACAACAAAGGCTATGGTTACTGCTTGGGGTGGGGGAAGTTCAGATGAAGAATCAGAAGATGGGGAGACTGAAGATCAGGCGCTCATGGAAATTGGAGAATCTGACAAGGAATCACATGAAGAACCAGAGGTAAGTATCTCCCATCTTAAAAACAAAGTAAAGTTCCTATCTAAGGAAAAACTCTCTGAGTTGCTACTTGATTTCATAGATGATTCTGAGGAAACAACCAAAGAGAAGGATCAACTATCTAAAGAATGTGCAATGCTAAAAGCAAAGTGCATGAACCTGGAAATCAGAGTCAGTGAATCTGAAAAGAAAAACACTGACTTGTTGAACCAGGTTCATCCGCTTGAAACTGAGATTCTAGAACTAAAATCTGAAAACTTAAAGCTAAAGCTAGGATCAAGTAAAAAGGTTGTTGATCATTCTCATATCATGTTGGAAGAAAACATGGGAAAATTAAAAGATAAGATGTATGCCAAGGACGAACAAATAAGAACTCTTAATGAAGAATTTGGCAAAGTCAAACATGAATTAGATCGAACTTGTAAATGGAATAAATCCTCTGATACCCTGATATGCTTCAAGAGAATCATAGTAGCAACAGGACAGGGATTGGCTTTGGAAGTCAATTTCCCAAGTGGGATCCCAAAAACAAGTATCTCACTCTTCTTGAGAATAAAATTTGCACCCATTGTGGTAAGACTGAGCACTACAAATATAAGTGTACTGCAAAAGAGCAGGCCAGTCGAAAAAATGAGAGGTTTGTAAAAGGGAAAAGTTGGCTGCCAAATTGGGCCAGGAAAAATTGGATTCATCCATTCTCTCAGAGAAAAGGACCCAAACTAGTTTAGGTTCTTAAGACTAACTTTGATTCTTTTTGTAGGTTCAAGTGAGGGGAGGCAACCAGATATGATATTTGGATAGTGGCTGCTCAAAGCATATGACTGGGAACATGGAACAGTTCCTTTCACTTGAAAGTCTCAAAGGAGGAAATGTATCCTTTGGAAACGGAAAGAAAGGTGACATCATTGGGGTTGGTAAGGTAGGTAAGGATGACACACGATCCATTGAACACGTGTATCTAATAGATGGCTAGAAATATAGCCTGATCAGTGTATCACAACTGTGTGACAGAGGTAACTTGGTTGCTTTTACTTCCAGAAAATGTTTTGTGATTAACCTGCTTACTGACAAGATTATTTTGCAGGGAAAAAGAATAATAACATCTATGTGATAGACTTGTCCACACTGTCTGAAAATGAACTCACTTGTCTAAGTGTGTTGGACAGTGATCCCCTCCTGTGGCACAAACGACTTGGTCATGCGAGTCTAACTCAGCTTAACAAACTAGTCTCTAAGGACTTAGTGGTAGGACTTCCTAACATTAAGTTCAAGGAAGACAAAGTTTGTGAGGCATGTGCCAGGGGGAAGCAGGTAAGGTCCTCTTTCAAAAGTAAGAAAATAGTCAGTACCACCAGGACGTTGGAACTGGTTCATATGGATCTATGTGGTCCTATGAGAACTTTGAGTAGAGGTGGTAAGAGATATGTGATGGTGCTAGTTGATGATTATTCAAGGTTCACTTGGACCTTATTCCTGGCATCTAAGGATGAAGCATTTGATATGTTCACCTCATTTGTCAAGAAAACTCAAAATCAATTAGGACACCAGTTGGCATCAATAAGATCTGACCATGGTTCTGAATTTGAGAATGCTAAGTTTGCTGAGTTCTATGATGAACATGGTGTTAATCATAAATTTTCTGCTTCTAGAACCTCACAGCAAAATGGGGTTGTTGAAAGGAAAAACAGAACTCTTGAAGACATGGCAAGAACCATGCTTCTATCTAGCAAACTACCTCACAGCTTCTGGGCTGAAGCAATAAACACTGCTTGTTACATAATCAATAGATGCATGACAAGACCTCTGGTAGAGAAAACTCCCTATGAATTACTTAAAGGTATAAAGCCCAACATATTCCACTTTAGGGCTTTTGGATGCAAGTGTTTTGTACATAATAATGGCAAAGATTCCCTAGGAAAATTTGACCCCAGAAGTGATGAGGGAGTATTCTTGGGATATTCATCACATAGTAAAGCTTATAAAGTGTATAATAAAAGAACTATGTGTGTAGAAGAAAGTATACATGTTGTCTTTGATGAAACTAACATTCTTGCTGAGAGATAGGAACCTGAAGATGATGAGCTTGGACTGGTAAGAAGCAGTGATCACACTGAAGCAAGCATGAAAGGTGGAACAGGTGATGGACCAGGTTCAACTACCCCAAGCATCATGATAAGGGGAACTCAACATATGCAACCTGACCCTGATCCTGCTCTACAGCAACAAGACATCATTGAATCATCTAGGAATGAATAACTGGTACTTAAGCCACATAGATATCAGAATTCTCACCATCTTGAGAACATCATAACTGATTTGGAATCTGGAATCAAAACAAGATCATCCTTGAAAAATCTGTGTGCGTTTGATGCCTTTCTATCCATGATCAAACCAAAGAACATTGGGGAAGCCCTAAAAGATGCTGATTGGGTAAAATCCATGCAAGAAGAGCTGAATCAGTTTGAAAGAAGTCAAGTATGGCACTTGGTACCCAGGCCACTGGATAGATCTGTAATTGGTACCAAGTGGGTCTTCAGGAATAAGCTCGGTGAGGATGGAACTGTTACAAGGAATAAGGCAAGATTAGTTGTTCAAGGATATAGTCAAGAAGAAGGAATTGACTATTATGAGACCTTTGCCCATATGGCAAGACTGGAGGCAATCAGACTTCTTATAGCATTTGCTGCACACATGGAATTCACTCTTCATCAGATGGATGTTAAGAGTGCATTTCTAAATGGCTATCTGAATGAAGATGTACTTGTCAAGCAGCCTCCAGGTTTTGAAAGTAAGGAGTCACCTGATCACGTATACAAACTCGACAAGGCTCTATATAGTCACAAACAGACACCAAGAGCATGGTACGAACGATTATCAAAATTCCTACTAGAACATGGGTACAAACGAGGAAAAATTGATAGTACCTTGTTCTTAAGGGAAAAGGGTAAGGATCTCCTGGTTGTGCAAATATATGTGGATGATATCATATTTGGAGAGACTTCTGAAAAATTGAGCAAGGAATTTTCTATGTTAATGAGAAGTGACTTTGAGATGAGTATGATGGGTGAGCTAAACTTTTTCTTAGGCTTGCAAATTAAGCAAAACCCAAATGGAACAATGATCCACCAACAAAAGTATGTGAAAGAATTGCTCAAGAAGTTTAAAATGGAAGACTCAAAAGAAATAGACACTCCCATAGCCACAACTACAAAATTGGATGTGGATGAACCTGGTTCATCTGTTGATCAGAAGCTATATAGAGGGATGATTGGGTCTCTATTGTATCTCACTGCCAGAAGACCTAACATTGTGTTCAACTTGGATTGTGCGCTAAGTTTCAGGCAAATCCAAAGGAGTCCCACCTCACTGCAGTAAAGAGAATTTTGAGATATTTGAAAGGCACCACTGATTTATGCCTTTGGTATCCTAAAGGTAGTAATTTCGACCTTCTAGGATATGATGATGCTGATTATGTAGGATTCCTGGTTGACAGGAAAAGTACTTCAGGTATGGCTCACTTTTTGGGTTCATGCCTTGTGTCTTGGGCTACCAAGAAACAAAATTCAGTAGCCTTGTCTACTGTTGGGGCTGAATATGTGGTTGCAGCCTCATGTTGTGCCCAGTTGTTATGGATCAAACAACAACTCATGGACTTTTGTATTGATGTGGGATGCATTCCTATTTTTTTTATAACACTATCGCTATTAGTATGACGAAGAACCCGGTTCATCACAAAAGGACTAAGCACATAGATGTTAGACACCATTTCCTAAGGGATAACTATGAAAAAGGAATGATCTCAATCGAATTTTGTGCTACTGATCATCAAATTGCTNGCTGGAATTAGGGATGATTAAGATCACCTGATTGGAATATATATATATATATATATATATATAAGCACTTAGTAGGGAGAATTTTGAGAGAAGCAGGCTGGAATTAGGGATGATTAAGATCACCTGATTGAAAAAAAAAATTATATATATATGAATTTTTTTTGGCTAGAAAATTTTAATTAGGTACTTAATCAGATTAATAATTGCTCAGCATCATGTCTTTATTGCCATACTCTTGTGCCATGTATTAATATGATTCCCTGGATACTAATAATGTTTATCTATCTTTGTAAATTTAGGCAATTTAAAGATTTCTAACAGGATGAACCTGGTTCATCAATGCTCATTCATCTGACTGACAAGGTACGTACTCTTCTCCATATAGTAATTCAATAACAGTCACACATGACAAGGATTCTATCTATATTTGGTTCATTCCTAAGTCTTTGTACTAATCCATAAATGAACCATTCCAAGGAGTCACATCAACACTCAATTAGCCTAGAAATAGGGAACTCTCAACCGTCAAATCAATGACACTCCTACAACTATTAGACTTCCACTTGAATAAAAAAATTTATCCGTTGTAAAATTAATGGCATATCTTATAAAAGGCAATCATTACTCCTCTCTTCATAAAGATACCTTCAAACCAAGTTTAACTCATTCTACACAACCCAAAAACTTGCAAACTCGTCCTTTTCTCCTATCAAAGCATATAAATGTCTTCACCTCCACCAGCTTCTTCGTCTAATTCCTCACCTAATCGTGATTACTATGGAGGACATTATGAATCTGTCTCCAATTCTCCATCCGTTTACAACTCTGAATCACCATAAATTCCATCATCCCTTGAAAATACACCCATTCTTGAACCCACTCTAAACCCTACTCCTACCCCCAAGAATCGCCGTGTTAAAGTTCTTGCCCGAAAATCTGTTTCTTCTAGGGCTAGGGAAAAATTCTTGGAGGATCTTATTAAAGCAGACAAAGGTACTTAATCAGATTCATCCAGTGAATCCTTTAAATCATCTAATGAGGAAGAAGCACCTGGTTCAACTAGTTTTGAAAAAGGTAATCTTGAAATCGATTCTGAATTTACTTCTGCTGATAAAAGATTCATGTTGGTGGGGTCTGTTATTGATGTCGAAATATCTGGAAGGAAGAAGGGTGGGAGGAAAGAAAGAATTCTTGAGAGAGAAGGAGAAGAAGATGTGAGGGGATCTAGGGAGGATGGTACCACGCTGGTTATCTGTGGTCCCATTCCTGAAATAATGGGAGAAAACATCACTCATTTAGGGGGAAGCATAGTTGAGGAAGCTGTAGCAGGTCTTGCAAGTCTGAGAAAAGGAACTGATGAACCTGGTTCATCGGGAGAAAAAATATTGGCTGAAAGGTTGAAGAAACTGGGGTAGTCTTATCACCCCAAGAGAAGAAGGAGTCAGAAACCCAAGAAGGCAACTCACCCAGTTCCTTTAAAGAAAAGGAAAATTTCTGAAGTTGCTAATGTTTCTGCTCCAAAAGTAAGAGCTACTCGTAGCACTGTGAGGGAAGAAGAAGAGAAATTAGAAAAGTCTCTGAAGAAAATCAAGAAGAAGAGGGCAGCAAAAGGAAAAGAAAAATTTGGAGAGCCTGTTGAAGCTATTGAGATTGAAGAGACTGGGTTGGACCTGATCCAACAGGAGGAGCGACCTGCTCCATGCATGGATGAGACACCAAAACCCACAAAGGCTAAGGCTTCTTCAAAGAAATAAGCTAGGATGTCTGTCGCACCAACAAGATCTGCTAAGAAGACCAGGGCCAAGCCAAATAAAGTGAAAGTTGTTGAGGATGATGATACAGACTGGAGTGGAGAAGAGGAGAAGGAAATTGGAGAGGTGACTGATAGAGTTACCATGTTTGGAAAAAGAAGAATACTGAAGGGTAAGCTGATGAAGGATTTAGAGGAGCCTGGAATACAGTATCTGATGGGAACTCTGGAGGTTCAAGGCTAGAAGGACCTGGTCCTTCGCATGGAAGGCAGGCTGGCAAGAGCGGAGTTGGTAGAGTTTATGGGGAATGCAGTGTCAAGGAAGGTAGGGGCACTTCTTTGGTCAAAGGAATTGAAGTTTCCTTTGATGTTAAAGAGCTGGGTGTTATGCTTAACATACCAGCTGAGGGCTATGAGGACTACACAAGGCATAGATGGCCTTGTCTAGACGGGATGGCCTCAGCAATCAACATCACCAGGTTCTTTAGTGATAGTGAGAAGGAGATTGAACCCAGGCCGGTTTACAAGAGTGAGATGAAGCTAGAACACAAGGTACTCTTTGAGTTCGTCATTAAGTTCCTACTGCCTAGACAAGAAAGAAGGCACATGGCAAATTATATGGATCTTACTTTGATGGAATGCTTGTACAGGGGAAATCAAATTAATTGGCCGGCTTTCATCATCCAACTATTTGACAGAGTGGTGAACGGAACCAAAGCACACGCAATTCCTTATGGCTTCATTCTGACAGCAGTGCTTGCACATTTTGGGGTTCCAGTAAAGAAGCCTGAGATGGCTACATGCCAAAGATTATTTTGGGAAGGAAACTTTGCTTACATGTGACTACAATGTCAATGTTCCTGTGGATGAACCTGGTTCATCTAGGAAGAAACCAGTCAATAGCAAAGTTAGAACCCTGGTGCAGGAAAACAAGATTAAGGATATGGAGATCTTTCGTTTGAAGTCTCGTGTGATTGAGGTTGAAGAAGAGCGGGATGCTCTTAGAGCTGAATTAGCAAAAGAGAAAGAAAAGAACGAGGGTGTTCTTCAGTAGATGCTGTCTCTCCTACAATCCAAGACCACAACCTCCTCTGCACCTTCCCATCCTTAGGCTTCTCAGAGCTTCCATAACCCATCTTAAGACCAGTTATCAGTTTCAATTCTTTTTACTCTTTTTTTGTTGCTAATGGTTGGTTTGTGTTTGTTTTTCTGTATGGTGGTTGATTATCGTCACTAATCAATGAATTTTGCTTTTAGTTATTGACTTGTCTCAATTTCTTAGTTAGCTAACATTTATTGATTTCTTGTGTTGATTAATCATGCTTTGCACCTGCAGTTGCCTCAATGTCAATGATAATAAAACTGGTAAGTATATCATTTTGCAAACTTTTCGATACTGCCAAAAGGGGGAAGATATGTGTTGAAATTGCTGAACTTTTCAAAATGTTTTTTAAAAGTGATATTTATAACCTAATGAACCTGATTCTCTAGATTAATTCTTAAAATCATACAAAGTGTTTGAAGTGTATACAGGATTAAGCACAGAGTTTGTCATCATCAAAAAGGGGGAATTTGTTGACCCATGTCACTGCATAGTTTTGAAGATTGACAAACGGCTGACCAGTTGAACCAGGTCCATCGGAGCACGCATCTTGAACTAAATAGCTAGCACATGAACTGTATATGCTTAGGAGATGTTTGTGAATATGAAGTAGCAATGAACCAAGAGATTGTCTCCTAATGCGAAAAGGTTGCAAACTGATCTAATTAATTGAAGTCGAATTCGGCAAGGAAAGTAACAAAAGAAAGGAAGTTGAGTTTGGTTAGAATTTGTTCACCCAGGTAGAGTTGGACTAGAATTCGAAGACAAGCTCAACGACTGACTATATAAATACTTGATGTATTTCTGCTGGAATTCTACACGTACAAAAGCTGAAGTGAATCTAAGTCTGAAAGCAAAATACCAGAGTTAGTTTGCTAGCAGAATCATTGTGCGGCAAAGGCTACAGTTCAACTAGAAGAACTAGTTTCATCTAATTGATTATTGATTCTAGTTGATTGTAGTAAGAGCTTCTAATATTGTATCTTTCAGCTTTCATAGAAGCAATTGTAATAGGTACGTATTGTTCAAGTTAGAGTTAACTTGAGGTGTGTAGAAATTAGCTTGGGGCTAGTTACTACAAAGGGATTAGAGTTAGTCCTAGGATTACAAAAGAGTTTATTTTGTAAGTCCGTTTGCCTCAGAGTTTTTAGTGAAGAGTTTAAGCAAATCCTACTGAGGAGTAGGTGTGGTTTTTTCACTTTTTGAGCCAGGTGTTTTCCACGTAAAAATCTCTGTGTTTTTACTTTACGGCTTTTTATTATTCTGCAACAGTAGTAGTTGGAACACCAAAAAGAACCAGGTTCTTCTACTGATACAACACTCGAAAATTGGGTACCACACAAAGTAACCTATCTTCTTGTATGGTATTGAAGTCTAAAACATCAATTACGACTTGTAAGTGAAGTGATATATTTATATGGAAAGTATTTATTAATTTCAGTAGCTTATTATTTTGTTGGTTGTGCAGTGAAAACGAGCAAGTTAAACCACCCGTACTCATGCAATTTCCCGAAGACGACGTATTAAATTGGGATTAGGCAGATGCACAGAGTGAGGAAGAGAACCGTGATTACGACAACAATGCCGATGAATCCGGAGACGAGACACCCTTTCCTTGTGATGATAGTGATGAGGAGGATGAGGAGGAAGGACCTGATTTGAAGATAGAGTATGCTCCACCCCTCCCCCCCTCCCTAGACAAAGAGTGTGCGAGTTCTAAGTGTCATTTAATTCAAGGGAGATTCCTTACACTAATGACTTGCCAAGCATGCCAGATGTGGAAGCTCTCACAAGGAATTTTGATGAAATTCGGAGAGCAATGTGGGATGAGTCTAGACCACGGTGCTTGCAAAGGGCATGGTTTTTCCTGATAAAGCGTGCGTAAGTAGGGCTTGTAAAATGCACAATGCAAAAGAGTATCGTGAGATGCAGGTATGGGAATCAAGTCCGTTGGTATACAAGGATGTTTGCCGCATATGGTTTTGGCCATGTCATTGGATGTTGCGTGCGACCAAGAAGAAGACAGATCTGTGGAAAGTGGGTAAATACAATCCCACTCACACATGCGAAATGGACACATTCAACGGGAATCACTTCAACTTGGATATTGACTTGATTTCTCTTGTACTTATTCCGCACCGCGAAGCGTACATAAGGTATAAAATCAAGGAATGCATTACATTAGTCCACCAGTAATATGGCCATACCAAAGAAAGGCATTTCTCGGGCACAAACGAGCGTTTGAAATTGTCTACGGTAACTGGGATAAGTCATTTGCATCTCTGCCAAAGTACATGGACGCACTGCAGCACTTTAACCCCGAGACGGTTGTTGAATGGAAGCTTGAGCGGAGTCGGGGAAAACCAGAATATATATATTCAATTACATGTTCTAGGCGTTTAAACCAGCAATTGATGGTTTTTCGCATTTTCGGCCCGTAATATCCATAGGTGGCACTCATGTCTATGGAAAGTACGATATCAAGCTATTGATAGCTGTGGCAGTAGATGCTAATGGACAGATATTTTCTCTAGCTTTTGCTGTTTGTGACAATGAAAGCACATAGACGTGGACGCTGTTATTGAACCACTTGAAAGAGCACGTTGTCAAACAGCGTTCCGGTATTTGTCTAATATCTGATTGACACGGTGGTATCTTAAGTTCTACAGAGAATTTGCCTGCATGGCAAGAACCTTATGCCTACCACCGGTACTGTGTGAGGCACCTGAAGGACAATTTCCAGAAGGCACATCTAAACAAGGATCTGCATGATTTTATGTGGATGGCAGCAACAGACCAAGAGCATAAATTCCGGAGGCACATGGAATCTATCAGGCAAGAAGACGAGGCAGCCTATTGTTGGTTAATGTGACATCACCCTGAAAAGTGGACTTTGCATGCGGATGGTGGGAGACGATGGGGAATTCTGACTACAAACGTGTTAGAGTCTTTCAACGGATTATTGAAGTCAGCAAGAGGATTGCCTGTCACATCCATGGTGCGAATGTCGTTCAAGCAGATAGCGGAGAGGTTTGTTGAACGGTCTGCAGCTGCAACGACATTGATGGAAAGGGGTGTTGAATTTATGCCAGTGCCGATGAAGAGATTTGAGAAATACAGACGGCGAGCACATTGGCATTCATTTTTGCAGTATGATAACGAAAGAAATATTTTTGAAGTTCGCACCGTTATCCATCAAAATCGGGGGAATAATGTACATACTGTAAATGAATCATCAAGGTTATGCTCTTGTGGGAAATGGTCCATCTACCACATGCCTTGCTCACATGCCATCAAGTGTTTTTAATGTATTGGTTTTGGGGAGACCAACTATGTTGATCAACAATATAGTGTTTCCAAGTACCTAAACACATATAGTGGGCAATTGCAGCCAATGGGTGCTGAGCATTATTGGCCGCCGGAACCATTTAAAATGGTGTGCAACAAGTCCTATTTGCGTCGAATATAGGTGCAGAAGAGAAAGCATAAACGGAACCAAATGGATGTTAGTGATACCGTTTATGCCGGCAAATANCAATACTAATCAAGCTCGTGGTGGGTGTTCTTCTAGTGTGCCTAACTATCCATGAGTTTATGTTGTAATAATTAGTTGTTTTGTTTATGTTGCAAGATTTATGAAATAAATTTATGTTTGTTAATTATCATTTGAACTTTTCCATTTTAGTTTTTTAAATGATAATTTAATAATATTATGTGTATATTTAGCGCGGTTAAATACTATGTTATGTGTGTTGTTTTGTCGAACTGAAAAGGTTGACCTGCTGATATAAAGTTGTCTTGTACACATCATGTTATTTAACACGCAAAACATAGCGCGATTAAATACTACGTTATGTGTATATTTAGAGAGGTTAAATACTATGTTATGTGTGTTGTCTCGCCTATAATAACAGCTCATTCTAGTTATTTTGTGCGCTCAAAAATTACTATTAGAAAATCTTTCATTAAAAGAAAGGTTTAATGTCTCAACATCTTTATACACCAAGGTGCAAGTGTGAAAAAAGATGCATGATGCAAAATTGTTGGGATAATGGTGAAGTTGGATGCCGCTACTGGCACTGTGTGAACCAGTTTTATAAGGTTCCCGAAGAACCTATTTGAAATTTTGAGGTATGGGTTGATGAACCATGTTATCAGGAATGCTATAAAGAATCTTTGCAGCATCTTCATAATTTGTGTTTAAAATAAAGGGAACGTGAAAGAGAAAATAAAAGAGAGGTTGCGGGGTTGAAGGCAAAACTGAAAGAGGTAGAAGAAGAAGAAAAAACTGGAAGAACAAATTAAGTGGTTGGAGCAGAGAATATTAGGTGGAAGGGACTAAACTTGCATTTTATGTGTTTAGTGTATTACCTTATCTTTATTTTTCCCATGTCATGTATTTTTATTATGTTGGCCTGCTATGTTTGTGTTTGTGTTTGTGTTTGTGTTTGTGTTGTAGTAATGAATTTTAATTATGTCAATTATGTGTGTTGTCTTGTCGAACTAAATTTGAATCTTTAAATACTACGTTAATCATCTGTGTTGTCTTGAAAAAGCTGCCGAACTGACATAAAGTTGTTTTGTACCCGTCATAATCTTTAACACGCAAAGTAAAGCGCGATTAAATACTATGTTATGTGTATATATAGCGCACAAATGTTCTACATTATGTATGTTGTCTTGTCTATAAATACTGGGCGTATTCTAGCTATTTTCTTCACTCAAGAACAACTAATAGCAATCTTTCAAGAAAACCAAGGTTTTTTAAGGTTGTCACAAATGGCTCAACCTCTTTATGCACCAAGGTGTGAGTGTGGCAAAAAAATACATGATGAATAGTTGTTGGGATAATGGTGAAGTCGGACGCCGCTACTGGCACTGTATGAACAAGTTTTATAAGGTTCCCGACGAACCTATTTGCGATTTTCAGTTATGGTATGATGAACCCTGTTATCAGGAATGCTATAAAGAATTATTGCAGTATCTTAATAATCTATGTTTAAAACAATGGGAAGTTTTAATGCTTGTGTTTGTGGTTGTAGTATGAAACTATCTAATGAAAGGGGAAATACAAAAATTGTTTTTAATGTATACAAAAATATTATTTACATCAAATACAAAAAAAAAGGAAGGACAAATCAATGTGTCCCGCATCAGGTGTGCCTCAACGCAGCCACTGGCCTGAGGCGCATCCCATCCTGCTCAGGTACGCTATCGGGATCATCATCATCAAGTCGCCTCCTTATAGCCGGATGCGGCGCAGGATGACAGGTATCAGTGATGCTGTCATGATTGATATAAGGGTCCATCGGTCTAGTAGAAGCCTACATAAGAATAGAAAGCTCAATATAGAAAAGTATATAATAATTCACAATAATTTAAATTGTCTTACCATGATCTCGTCAGGATCCTGAATTTAATCATATGTTGCAGCCACGTCAGCATCGCGTGAAGCCTTAAAAAGGAAATTAATAAAGTTATAGAAAATAAATAAGTTACAGTTAAAACAAATTCAAATTCAATACTAATAAACTCATACCTGCGAATGTGATGATGAGCCATAAGTCAGTCGGCGCCCACTATGCAAATCTCGGGTCGGCCAAACCTCATCAGTGGTAGACGGGCCTGGGAAGTATCTAGCCTAATCCACTCCAGGAATATTCGTGCCCGTGATCAATAATTGACCTGACGGGGTCACCGCGAAGTCACTGGAGTGAGATGCATCCCAAGGCTGTAAGACGGCATGTCCGTCTCATGTAGGGCACCTACTAGATCAGCAGCAACATCATCAGCAGGAGCCTCAACGCCCTCTTACTGGGGACCACCTCCTCTTCGCCCACCACCACGTCGTCCGGCACCCTCGCCTCGTCGGGCACCACCACCTTGTCGGCTACGACCACCTCGTGCGACACCACAACCTCGCTCGTACTGCCTTGGGTCTATATAATCAGGCTCGTGTGCCAAACGCTGATCCTCTCGGGCTCACTGCAGTGTCCGGGCAGCCACCTCTACAAATCTACTTCTATAATCCTGCATGGCCGCAGGATCGCCGACATGATCCTGCATCTGTAGTCCCATCTGATAGACGGTATGTAGTCCAATAGCCTGCATAATGTAACACATATAAACTACATATATGGCACTAAATTACAGTTATATAATTAATAATAACAGAAAACATACCAGTGCCTCGTGTCGCCCGGCGTATGGAATGTACTGACCATCAGCCGGATGAATGGGGTTCCCGATAAAAAGTTGGATAACGTGGCGGTACCATGACATATATCCTTGAATAGTCACCGCCTTCATCTGTGTAGGTTGGAGCGGAATCAACTGATCTCGCTGGTCCCAAATATGTATCTGTGCCGCAAGCCATGTCATAAATGCATCGTCCGCCCTGGAACAATCATCCCTCTGATAATGTATAGCCTCCCATATAGGCGGCCTCGGTATATACTGCGGACGGCCAAACTGACGAAGTACCCGCTCGGAGGCATGATGCTCCACAATATCGAGGCATATAAGCGGGGTAGAAGTGCTTCAAATCGGTCGGCCGAACGAGCAATAATCTGGTAGGGTACCGATCAAATCGTCGTTGTATGGTCCAAATGAACTATCAAATAAGAACACAAAATGTGAGTATGCGCAACACTATGTTAATCTATACCAGGTAAGTTTAGGTACATATTTACCTGTGCGCCCTCCAGCAGATCCAACACATCCCTGCAAAGGGGGAGATTATGATGAGCATCATACTCTCGTACAAGTCTACGGCGGAGAACCCACCTCCTGGCTAGAGGGAGAAACGGAGGTGGTACATTAGGAGGTAACTATGGTAGAGGTGGCTAAAACTGCAGAAACCGCTCCCATGCCCAAACCTAACATAAAAAGTTGACATAAGGTATAAGATTAATTCTAACTAGGTAGAATTGGAACTAATGAATATATTATTCGAATATGTTGTCACCTGTAGAAGCGGAAGAAAGCCACAAATGTCTCTCTGTGTGCCCATGGAAGCCCGGCACATCTGCCTGTACAAGTAGGCGAGAACAACACCACCCCAGCTGTATAAGGGTAAGTCATCTAGCGCGGCAATATGATAAAGAAATCGCAGGCTGACTAGGTTCCTCTAAGTGTTCAGGAAGAAGCCCCCCCCCCCCAAATAGAAGAAGCAACAACAACCTCGTATATCGAATAATATCTACCTCCTCTATCTCAGTGGTGATAGTGGGGTGGATTACCTCCAGGTACTGTCTAATAGGGGTCAAACTCATCCGACTGGCCCCCGACGATGCAGTATCGTCCTGTGGCCTGAAACCCGTGATCCTCTGCAGCATATCCAATTAATCTGCACACGACAAAGATCTCATAAGGATAGGCAGTGAAACGGGAAAGCCATCAGCAGGCAGGCCATATAAAACCTCCACGTCCTGCAGCGTGATGGTGGCCTCGCCAATGGGTAGGTGGAAAGTATGTGTTTCCGGTCGCCACCGCTCAATCAACGCGGTGATCAAAGCCCAGTCGAGCTGCATCCGGCCGATCTGAATAATCCTATAAAATCCTGTGTCCTCCAGGCACTGGACTACACGGGGATGAAGATCTCTATCACTCAAAAAATCCCACATGTCGTCCACTCTCCTAGCGCGAAGAGTTTGCGTGAGTACATGTCCGTACCATATATGGGCGGATCTATGATCGCCCGGTAGGACTAATAGCTCACGAGAGTAAGGGCCAGGATGTATAGGCGGCACGTCCATGTCGTCAACTGTAAATTAAAACAACATTAATTGTGTGTTTAATTTGTAAATTTAATAATAATTTTTTTAGTTACACAATTTTTAGAGTTATACAATATTTAATTGTACAAAGTATATATATACCTATGGGTTCCAGACTCGATATTTGAGGCCCAGTAGCACCAAACTATCACTAATAATTATGTGTATTAAATTCAATATTTTATAATTTTAAATTATTTAATTGTACATAGTATATATACCTATGGGTTCCAGGCTCGATATTTGAGCCCAGTAGCACCGAACTATCATTAATAATTATGTGTGTCAAATTTAATATTTTTATATTTTAAATTATTTAATTGTACAGAGTATATATACCTATGGGTTCTAGGCTCGATATTTGAGGCCCAGTAGTACCAAGCTATCATGAATAATTATGTGTGTCAAATTCAATATTTTTATAATTTTAAATTATTTAATTGTACAGAGTATATATACTTACGGGTTCCAGGCTCGATATTTGAGGCTCAGTAGCACCAAACTATCATGAATAATTATGTGTGACAAATTCAATATTTTTATCATTTTCTGTGTTTGTTTTATAATTTAAATTCTTAATTTTTAATTATTTAATTGCACAAAGTTTGTATTTTCAACTACCGGTATAAAAGATACTTAAACTATAGGGATTCTATGCTAAAATACTACACTTTACTACGCTAAAAGGCTCTATATTTTACTACACTAAAAAGCTCTACATTTTACAACGCTAAAAAATAATCTAAACTAAATATAAAAACAAATACATTTTAATCACATAACATTCACAAAAATACATATAACATACTAGTATCGCAAATAAAACACAAAACGGCACGAAAACACTAATATCTAAGTCCGGATATTAACATACAAATTTATTTCACAATTTATATTTTTTTTATAAAACACTAATATCTAAATCCTGATAAATATAACATACTAGTTTCGCAAATAACACAAAACGACATAGGAACACATTCAAATCAACTAATATACATCATTATACAAGTTTCAACATAAAATAAATCGAAATACCTCGATTTAGTATTTTCGGAACGCAAATTGGTTGAAAATTTGAGTCCGAAAGAGTGAAACCACAATAATACGATGCTCTACTACGATGTGGGACCTACTTCTTAAACTTTTGTGTGACGGGAGGGGCCCACAATTTTTTTACTGTCGACGAGGGGGGGGGGGGCGGACTAGAGAGTTGAAGTTAAAAAAATGTGGAGGGGGAGATCTGGTCTTGGGGAAGACGAAGGGGGTTTAAAAAAGAGGGTATAGCGTTCAGTTTTTATGCGCTATACCTGGAAGTCAGACTGTCACACGTATAGCGCCCAAATACTGGACGCTATACCTTAATGGTAAAAGTTACTGTTAAGGTATAGCTCCTAGTATTTGGGCGTTATATATAGTACTGTTTCTTTCTTTTTTCCACTTATTTGTGTTCTTTTTGTCCAAAAGGACAACATTTCAGTTCCGGACTCGAGAGAAGGCAGAGGAAAAGTTCTCTCTACTATCACAAGTGGCCAATCTCTTTTACAAGTTAAATTCTATTACTAATCCTTAACTTAACTAGTTTCTCAACCAAGGGTAAATTTCATAAATGGTCATATAATTATGACTTTTTTTCACCAACGTCATATAACTTTGTTTCCTCACACAAAAATTATATAACTATGACTTTTTTTCACTAAAGTCATATAACTTTGTTTTCTCACACAAAAATCATAAAACTTTCACTAACCCACACCAAAATCATAGTGGTCGAAAAATAAATTTTTGGCTATATTCTTTTATTTTTTATTTTCAGACTAATAAATAATTTATCCAACTAAAATAGAAAAAATATGAGTATTTTTTAGCCATTCTCAAAACTAATAGCCGATAATATATTATCCTATTAAAATAGAAAAATATGAGTAAATTTTTAGCCATTCCCAAAATTAATAGCCGATATATATATATATATATATATATATATATATATATATATATATATATATATAGGAATGACCCAACCCACCCTGACTGAACACCCATATACGTAAATTAAAATAATACCAAAAGTGAATCTTCTATCCATCAAAAATTTAGTTTGGAATGCATGAGATTATGACAAAAAATAAAGAAATAAAGGTATAATATAGAGAACTTGAAATAAAAATGCTATCAATTTGAATAACAATTTTGAAAAGAAAACTAAAAGATAGAAGTATCATGCTTTGAAGGATTTACTATTCACTCTTAGAATTATTTTAATTTATATATATGAGTATTGGGTCGGGTGGCCCAGGACAGGTTGGGTCATCCCTATTTTAATTGGATTATTATTTATTAGACTGAAAGTAAGAAATAAAAATTACAAAATAAGAAAATATTACTGAAAATTTGTATTTTCCTATCACTATTTTTTTTGTGAGTCTGTAAAAGTTTTATGATTTTTCTTGTGAGAAAATATATTTATATGACTTTGACGGAAAAAAATCATAGTTATATTATTTTTGTGTGAGAAAACAAAGTTATATGACTTTGGTGAAAAAAGTCATAGTTAAGTTCTTCAAATTGCCAACTTTCGATAAATAGTGTCGAATTCTTCTAGGAACCTCTGAAACCAAATCCGAACATATGTATAAGACTGAAAATAATCGTACGAACGTATCATCCAAAATAATTGTACGGACGTATCAGAATAATCAAAATCCGATTCCGAGTTCTTTTACCCAAAAGTCAAAGTTTGGTCAACTCTTCCGACTTAAAGCTTCTAAAACGAGAATCATTCTTCTAAATCAATCCTGAAACGCTCGAAAACCGAAATCAACTATACATGCAAGTCATAATATGTAATATATATGACGCTACTCAAAATCTCAAACCATTGAATGAAACGCTAAAGCTCAAAACGACCGATCGATTCGTTATAATTTTCTTTTTCCCGCCTGTCAAATGTCTAAATAATATTCGAATATAACAAGACAACTATGTAATTGAATATGTAGTTTATTTGGTCCTCGAGTTGTCATACACTTAAGAATTTATGCACATGGATTATTAGTAGTAGGATAAGGAACTCAATTAGCCTTTGACTTTTAACCTGAAGTTATCTTTGGTGTTTCTGCATTGTGTTCCACCAAATGGTTGATTGAAGACAAGCGCAAAAGGTATTTGTGTTTTCAAATAATATATAAAACATCCGAGGAAAGGAAGTAAGCAATAAAAAGGAAATTAGGAAACAAATTTGTGATGATCCGATAAGCCATCTAGAGTTTTAGACCTTAATTTTGTGTTTTGAAGCCTCCATTAGCTCCTTTAAGCCTTTCGTGATTTACGTGTGCAGTCCGGATATTTTTCTGAAAGGCTTTTATGTTAAAAATTGATAAAGTAAGAAATTTTGCGTTAAAAATCTATTTGAGTTGACTTCGGTCAACGTGTTGAGAAAACGGACCCAGATCCATATTTTGACGGTCCCAGTGAGTCTGTATCGTGATTTTGGACTTATGCGTATGTCCGGAATCGAATTCTGAGATCCCTAACTCATTTTCATATTTGTTGAAAAATTGAAGTTTGAAGGCTTAATGAATCTAAAAGTTTGACCAATATTTGACTTTATTGATATCGGGTCCGTATTTTAGTCCCGTAATCCGTTATAGGTCCATTACTATATTTATGACTTGTTTGTCAAATTTAGTGAAAAACAGAGTTGGTTAGACGTGATTCGAATGTTCGGTTGTTAAAATAGAAGTTCATAAGTTTTCTTAAAAATTTCATTTGATTTGGTGTCCGATTTTTAGTACTAAGTGTTATTTTGGCGATTTGATCGCGCGAGCAAGTTCATATGATGATTTTGGACTTGTGTGCATATTTGGTTTGGAGCACCGATGGCTCGGGTGAGTTTTAGATAGGCGACAGAGTGAAATTGAACTTAGAATTATAGCTGGTGCCTTTAGTTTCTAGTGTCTATTCCAGGTCTCGCATTTGCGAAGATTCATTCGCATTTGCGAGCCTTGGCATGTTGGGGGTCCTCGCATATGAGAGGTAAAGATGCAATTGCGATCTTGACAGTTCCGTTTTTGCGAAGGCCAAGTCGCAATTGCGACTCAACACTGTTTGAGGATCTTCTGCATTTGCGAGATTTGGGATCGCAATTAGGTTCGCATTTGCGAAGGCAGCAAGAATGTTCATACTTCGCATTTGCAAAGTTTTATCCGCATTTGCGAGTTCGCAATTGCTAACCCGAGGTCGCAATTGCGACACCTACACCTGATCAAAATCTGCATTTGACGAGATTTTTCTCTCATTCTTCAAATTTTCAAACCTAAAGACCCTAGAGGTGATTTTTCCAAGAACTTTTCTTTTCCAATTCATTGGTAAGTGATTTTAACCTTGTAACGACCCGACCGGTCGTTTCGCATTATCAGACCCCATTTCCCTAAATGAAACTTCCCATAGAGGCTTATTGTGATTTATGACTTGCAGGGACGGGTGGTTCGGGAATCGGAAGCGTTTAGAGTGGTATAGGAACACTTGGTTCCTTAAGGTTGGCCTTTAAGGCCAAGTTTGACTTCGGTCAACATCTGGAGAAAACAACCTCAGAGTCGAGTTTCGACGGTTCCGGTAGCTTCGTATGATGATTTCGGACTTGGGAGTATGTTCGGAATGGGGTTTGGATTACCTGGGGGCGTTTCAGTGCCCAATATCGAAACTTGAGTTTCCTTAAGTTTGAAATTTGGTTTGGGAACGTGTTTTGTGTTATCGAGGTTCGAATGAAATTCTGAGACCGGGAATAGTTCCCTTACNGTGTGATTTTGAGTTTTAGCGTTGTTGTGGGTGTTCCGAAGGCTCGAGCGAGTCTGTATTATGATTTAGACTTGTTGGTATATTTGGACGGGGGCTCGGGTGGGCCCAGGTGCCTCTCGGGCACCAAACGAGGCCAAAAACCAGCCAAAGCAGTTGTTGGTGCACCTGATCTGATGTGACCGCAGGTGCGGTTGCCCAGTCGCAGGTGCAAGACCGCTCTTGCAGTCCCAGCCACGCAGGTGCGACCCCTAGGGGCTGCCCAGTTCTCGCAGGTGCGGGCTCATGCCCGCAGGTGCGAGCCCAGGCCCTTGTCCCATTTTCCGTAGGTGCGAGACTGCAGGTGTGGTCCTTGAGCCGCAGGTGCAGAACTACTGAAGGCAGTGTGTTCTTTTAAACACGAAAAACGTTCATTTTCTCCATTTTTCTTCCACCATTGTCGACTTAGGGAGCTTGGGAAAGAGCCAATCCACCTAGCTACTGAAAGGTAAGTGAGTTCTACTCATATATTAGTTTAATACATGATCCTAGGTAGATTAACCTCCTAATTAGTGAAAAATCAAGGGTTAGAGTAAAAACCTAGGGCTTTATGGATTTTGGGGGATTACCCACTAAACTAGCTATGAAATCATACAAAAATCATATATTAATGACCCTTAGGATATGGGTAAGTGTTTTCTTCAAGAATTTTTGAAATCCGAGCATGTGGGCCCGGGGTGTATTTTTAGGATTTTTCAAAGTAGGTTGAAATAACTACTTAATTAGGTAAATTCCATACTTTTTAGCAAAGATTAATTCATGTATACAATATTTGACTAGTTTCGAGTCCTTGAGAGGCGAGTTTGGAGGTTCAGGCGCGTTCTTGACCCGGAAAGTAGGATTCTACACGAGGTGAGTCTCCTTTCTAACCTTGTAAGAGGGAATTGTCCCCATAGGTGATCATAAATAATTGCATGTCCTTATTTGTGGGGGCTACACATGCACGAAGTGACGAGAGTCCGTGCGTAGCCACTATTATGTTATGTTGGATAGCTCTAGGACTCACAAGCATACTTTTATGTGCCTTACGTGTGCCCCTAAATGTGTTTGAGTTGCATAGTATCCTTGAATTGGATGTGAAAGTATTAGGAAGATATGTTCAAAAATCATATTGCTTAAGTTCTTGTTTTACGTAATATCTCTGTAAAATCCCTAAATGCTGAAAAATTATGTGTATGTATACGGCACGCGCCTCGCATGTATGATTCGTGAGCAGGATAGCCCTACTATTATGTCAACCGCGTCGCATGGTAGATTCGCGAGAGGGGTAATAGATGCATCTATCGTTCGAGCCGTTCGACCCTCGGCAGTGCACATTTATTTTCGCGACGCTTCGGCCGTACGCTTTCGGCCTATTATGTGCTATATAATTTAATGGAAGTTGTTGAAATTGTATAAAATGTTTCATGTGAAAAAGGGAATTTAGTTCATTATATGCTAGTGAAATTTGACATGCAAAGGTAATTACAACTATACTTGATATTTTATGTCTTTGTGATTACTACGACTGTTATGCCTGCCTAGTTCTTATTAAATTATGTTGTATAGAAATGTTGACCCTAGTAAGTATCACGTCTACTTCTCGTCACTACTTCTTCGAGATTAGGCGGGATACTCACTGGGTACATATATGTTTATGTACTCATGCTACGCTTCTATACTTAATTGTACAGGCTCTGAGGCAGGTGCATCTGGGCATTTATCCGGAGCTCATCCCTGACGTATACTTGGCGTGGACTTCTCGGTGAGCTTCTTTCCCTGACGTATCTCTCTGGAAGCACCTTGGAGTTCCTCTTTTATTTTGCTATGTCTATATTACTTTTCTTCAGACAGTAGGGCAAACTTGTATTTTCTTTTGGATACCTCTTTCTATTAGATGCCTGTAGACCTGTGACGCCAGTTCCTGGCATGCCCACGTAGTGGATATTCTATTCTTTTGGGTTGTCTATCGGTGGTGTTTACTATATTTATTTCTCACTTTTGGTCGTCTAAGTCACTAATTTACTTCGAATTTATGCTTTGAAAGAAAAACCTCTTAAGTATGGTGAATTGTTTATAAATTAAAAAAAGGGATCACTAATAAATTAAGGTTCGCTTTCCTGACATCGAAGTTGGGCGCCATCACGACCTAAACTGGGATTTGGGTCGTGAAAACATGGTATCAGAACTCTAGGTTCACGTAGGTCTCACAAGTCACGGGCAAACCTAATAGAGTTTTGCGAATTGATACGGAGACGTCTGTATTTATCTTCGGGAGGCTATAGGGTGTTAGGAAACCTCTTTTTATTCATGTTCTATCGTGTAGTCGATGGTTTACTAAATCTCATTCTTCTATTCTCTCACGGATGGTGAGGACACGCGCGTCTGACGTTCCGGACCCAGGAGATGTCGTTACCCCTGCCGTCCGAGGCCGTGGCAGAGGCCGAGGGAGGGAACTTACCCGAGGTAGGGGACGAGGGCGTCCCAAAGCTGTTCCAACTTCCCAAAACCCGATAAATACAAATCATAAGCTCTACGAAATCTTTCTATCAAATCTAAGTATAACTGTCTAGGAATAAGTAAGTACAGTTGAATAGAAATAAAACAGGAAGGTGACTCCGAAGCCTGCGAACGCAGCAGCAGGTTACCTTGAGTCTCCTCAGCAACGATTTGCGCAGCTACCAACAACCATAACCTGAAGCTGCACACAAAAATGTGCAGAAGTGTAGTATGAGCACACCACAGCGGTGCCCAGTAAGTATTAAGACTAACCTTGGTGAAGTAGTGACGAGGACTAGTCAAGACACCACCGGTCTAATAAGTAAAAAAGGCATAGATGTATATACGACCGAAACAAAATATTTATCTAACGATTTCTCAAAGTAATTAACGATACGATCGAATAATACGGAAGGAAATTTCAATAATCACGATCAACGGACAACATAATAGAAATATGCAAAGAGAATGGAAAGAATGCAATCCAAATGGCAGGAAATTCAACCCAATAAAAACACTAGCAACTAGACACTACATCAATTTATTCACGTCAGGCTTTAGCCAATAACTCAATAAAACTGGTCAAACCTTCGAGTGAAAACCTTTAATCGTGAGTTCATTTTGAAAACTTTAAAGATATAATCATTTCGGAATAGAGAAATTTCTTCTTTGAAACATATTTTCTCTGAATGTATATTTATATATTTTTTATAAAGAGAAATCTTTATAACATAGTCTCTTCAAATATGGGGTGTTCAAATACACTTTCCCAAATACTGCTCTTTCAAGTATCATCAATATACGTGATGTTCAAAATATATTTTCTCAAGTACTGTTCTTTAAAATATCCTCAAAACACGTTATGTTCAAAATATATTTTCCTAAGTACTGCTCTTTCAAATATCATCAAAACATGTGATGTTCAAAATATATTTTCTCAAGTACTGCTCTTTCAAATATCATCATTCTGCAAGACAAATATTTTTCAAATATACTTTCGAAAAAAAGTCCTTTAGACATAATTTTTCCTGGAGATAATTGTTTTTCAGCTATACTTTTCAATATATATATTTATACCTTTCGATTCAAATATCCTCAATCATAAACTACCGGAACTCAGTCCGCCACTCAGAATTTGTCATGCAATGCAGTACAGGGGGAAAGCTCTCGGGTCTCTGTCCGTAGTCCCAATTTAAATATACGATGCAGTACAGGGATAAAGCTCCCGGATCTCAGTCCGTAGTCCCAATTAAAATATGCAATGTAGTACAGGGGGAAAGCTCCCAGATCTCTGTCTGTAGTCCCAATTTAAATATGCAATGCAGTACAGGGGGAAAGCTCTCAGATCTCTGTCCGTAGTCCCAATTTAAATATGTGATGCAGTACAGGGAGAAACCTCCCGGATCTCTTCCGTAGTCCCAATTTAAATATGCAATGCATCCACTGAGGAAAACAACCAGAATGCGATAGAGAAAACATATATTTCCACAACCGGCGCAAAAGCAAACAAGGACGAATACAAAGTGCGATGAGCAAATCAATACAAAGACTTAAGTCACAAAAATGGTAAGAACTCGCTCATAGAAGTAGCCACTGAGAGGAATGCCAAACACAGAGAGAGAACAGCATAACGAGGGGAAAACAAGACAAATATAACAACGGTTCTATACATTCGAGTTCGCAACCAAGAAACCAAATCATCCCGGCAAGGGAAATCAGCTATAACCAATCTCACTTAGAAAATTAGCTTCACCGAATAAACTCAGTTTGAACAATGCTCAGTAATTAGGCATCATATGAAGGAAGACATAGCATAATGGTAGGAAAAACAAAGTTTTCATTTAAGTCAATTAAGATCATATAAGAAACAAGGAATGCTAGGCAACTACTTCTAACTTGAACAGGAGGAGATGATATTAGGAATCAGGAATTTAGATATAACAAGTTCAATTCATATATGGGGAACATAAGACCCAAAACTCCCTAACGGGCAATCTATTTGTAAATAAGTTCAAGTACACACTCTTCACCTCGCGTACGCGGACTACAATCAACATAGAAGACTCAATCCTAAGGGGTAGTTCCCCCACACAAGGTTAGGCAAGATACTTACCTCGACGGCGACTACCCAGTACTCTAAAGTGGACTTCTTAGGTGAAAAGACCTCTGGACGGCTCAAAATCACTCTAAAACAACTTCAAAATACACATAAAACTTGTAAGGGACTATTCCGGATAATAAAGTTTCAATCTTTACAAAATATAAAAATCGACCCCCGGGCCCCCACCTCGGAACCCGACAAATTTTATAAATTACGAACACCCATTCAATTATGAGTCCAACCATACTAATTTCATCAAATTCCGATGTCAAATCAATGTTCAAACCCAATTATTCTTTTTAGAAAAGTTTTGGATAAAAACTCCAATTCTCCAATCAAAATATGGATTAATTCAAAAAATGAACTTCTGTAATCATATTAAAATGAAAAAAATAATACTTAGATACTGACCCCGATGAAAATACGAGAAGAACGCCGCAAAAATCACCTCAATCGGAGCTCTAGAACTCAAGATATGCTCAAAATACTAAATGACGCGGTCTGATTTTTCTATACTCAGGGATTTTCGCAGATGCGACCAAAATACCCGCACCTGCGCATTTTCAGCTGTCAATTCCGCACTTGCGGGCCATTTTACGCACCTGCGGCACCCAACTTTGCACCTGTGAAACACCAGCACCAGCTCTCTTCTCCGACACTAAAATGAGCATAACTTCCTCATATGATGTCCAAATTCGACAATTCTTTTTGCTATAGCTCCATAATTACGATACGGATCTAATGCTTCAATAAAAACAGAAATTGGAGTTCATTTTCTTAATTTTGTACCAATTATGCTTGAAGAAACTACGACGAAACATCAAAAACGAGCGCAACACAACCCATACCTATCCGAAACTCACCCAAGCTCCTCGGAACCTCAACCAACAATTCCCACAAGTCATATATCACTACCCAAACTTATTCGAACCTTCGGAAAACCCAAAACAACACCAAAACACCGAATCAACCTCGGATTTAAGCCTAAGAACTTCTAAACTTCCAAAATACGCCAACGATGCCGAAACTTACCAAACCACGTCCGAATGACTTGAAATCTTGCACACACGTGAAAAATGACATTATGAACCTATTCCAATTTCCGAAATTCCATTCCGAGCCCGATATCAAAATTTCACCTATCGGCCAAAATCGCTGAAATTCCAACTTTCGCCAAATTACTTCAAATCACTCTACGGACCTCCAAAACCAATTCCGGACGCACGCCTAAGTCCAAAATCATCACACGAATCTGTTGACATTAACCAAAACTCATTCCGAGGCCATTTACACAAAGTCAAACCTCCGGTCAACTTTCATCACTTAAGCTTCCAAAACTAAAAATTTTCTCCCAATTCGACTCTGAATTACCTGGTAACTGAATCTAACCACGCACGCAGGTCGATATACATAACGTGAAGCTGTTTATGACTTTACACCACCGAACGGAGCTTAAATTCCCGAAACGACCGGTCGGATCGTCATATTCTCCCCCTCTTAAACAAACGTTCATCCTTGAACGTGCCAAGATTCACCTTGAACTCTTCCACTCACTGATTTCACACTTCCAACACACACCTACAGGTGACCCAACGTCACCCCAAGCTACATAAGCCTAATATCACAACTGCAATTTAGCCTTCCTATTACCACCAATAAGCCTCATACCTCTACTTTCTCATCTTCTACTCATTTACAAAGGACCCAATCTTAATTCCATATCCGGCATTAGCCTCAAACAACTGCATCGACTCAAGACTACCCCCATAAGCTACGACCAGACCACATAGCACATCACATATAGGCTCAAATAACACTTTTGATCACAATAGATGCCCGAAATCAACTCAACATTGGCAATTAGCCCCACATCTGAACGGACTCTGTTCCAAACCCACTAATAGTGATAATGATGCAATAAACACGAAGATTTCATTAGTAAACACCCGAATTACCAAGCCACAACTAACATCACCGGGCACACATCCCGCAAACTGGACTAAAGAAGCACATAACGAAATGGCTGAGTAGGAAAGATAGAAGCATATATAAAGGTACTATCAAACAAGCCCATAGGCATAACTCTCTATCGATACCGACTTACCAAAATCAATATAACAAGAGAGAAGCAAAGCATATGAACAAATCACAAGGATGACATCCTGATAAAAATCCCACTGCGGTGCTCATCCCGGTCCAAACATATCAAATCACAAGGAATCACGAGGGTCTCGCCCTCAACTCTATGGCACATGTCGAATATATATCATACCAATAGAAATCTCCCGCTAATTCATCTCAACTAAAAAAATCATAGCGCTCACTTACTCACATATCAATGGAGTATCAAATCACAGCTCGAAAACAAACTACTCAGGAGAATCACATAAAGCTTACCACGAAGGACGACATGGACTCACTTCCAGTTTCACCACTAGCAAGGATGAACAAAACAATGATAGACACGGCTACTACTCATAGAATCTCCCAATAGGAGCAAGCACAAAAATAAAGTGCAATACATGAAACTCACTCATAAATGAGACAACAAATAATGGGAACTCGTCCTGATCAACAGGACTATAGTGAAATACAATGGTACCCCACTTTAGCACATCAAGCCATACACGGGTGATGATATCTAACACGACGGCCTCTAGCCTACTATATGCAACACATCAACGGGTCGGGTCTCCCCCTCTTAGGTGCCTTCTATCCACCTGTACACCCTACTATAACTCTCCCACCAGAATCCTGGAACAATTTCTTACCTTGTGGCTAACATCTCCACACTGAAAACAATCTCTCTGCCGATGTGGCTGTGGAAGACATACGATACGGATCCTCGGAGACCCATGAGTATCTGAAACGCTCCCATGTGAAGCTGGTAATGCAACTGAACTGGTTGACCCAAGATTCTCTACCGTGCCTGAGTCCCTCAATAAATCTACGGACTCGCCCTCTAACTGAAGCAATCAAGTGAGGTGTATATCTGGCCAACTCACTGAATCTGACGGCGTACTCCAATGGTGACATAGCGCCCTGACGCATCTGCTCAAACTTCGTGCACTGTAAATCCCGGCGAAACTGAGGTGTGACCTCCCTCAAAACATCTCCGAAAACTGAATCCATGCTAGTAAGGCTAACTCAGCAAGGCTACCCCAACTCATATGCCGCTACCACTGATCAATCCAATACTATGGACCTGAGACGTGACAAAAGCAATCTCGCTCGTATCCACAATACCCGAAGTACGAAGAATATGGTGACACTCCTCCAGAAAACCCTGGGCATCACCTGCCGCCAATCCACTGAAAGATAGAAGGGTGGTACTTCCAGTACCTCTAAATCCCAAGGTGCTCTACCTCCGATGTTGCTATCCCAACCACAGGCTGAACTGAAACCACATGTCGTACTACCATGACAACTGGAACTTGACCAATATGATCTCGCTGCTCTGGAGTGTAGACTGTGGGAATCTAAACTCCTCCCCTGGTCTGTGAAGCAACTGGTGCACTAGAATCAATCCGGCCTGAGCCGATGTACCAATTGTACTCAAACTGCGGTCCAATCTTCTGAAGTCCGGGGTAGCAACAGGCACCCCCACTACCTACCCCCTAACTAGGACTACTCGCGACTCCTCAACGGCTGCTCTGGTAGGCATCTTAACTCTGGCACGTGCTCCTCGTTAGCCTCTGTCTCTTACCCTTGTGACATTTTCTTCGGGGTAACATCATCCGGAACCGCCGCTCGTGTCCTCACCATCAGTGAGGGATGGAACGATAATTTCAAACTTTAAGATCAATGAACTCGCATGATAGGAATGAAGGAAGTGAAATTGTCCTGATGGTTCCGTAGCCTCTAGAAGATAAGTACAGACGTCTCCGTACCGATCCGCAAGACTCTACCAAACCCGCTTATGACTCGTAACACCTATGAACCTAGAGCTCTGATACCAACTTGTCACAACTCAAATTCCCCTCCGTTGGGTATCGTGATGGCACCTAGTCTTAGGTAAGCCTAACATTTCCACTAAACAACAACAATAATGTAGAATTTTTTTTTTTTAAGAACAAATTTCGAAATAGAATTATTGACAGAGTTTACAACTTCCCAAAACCCGGTAAATACAAGTCATAAGCTCTACGAAATCTTTCTATCAAATCTAAGTACAACTGTATAGGAAGAAGTAAGTACAGCTGAATAGAAATATAACAGGAAGGTGACTCTGAAGCCTGCGAACGCAGCAGCAGGTTACCTTGAGTCTCCTCAACAATGATTTGCGCAGCTACCAACAACCATAACCTGAAGCTGCACACAAAAATGTGCAGAAGTGTAGTATGAGCACACCACAGCGGTGCCCAGTAAGTATCAAGACTAACCTCGGTGAAGTAGTGACGAGGACTAGTCAAGACACCATAGGTCTAATAAGTAAAAAAAGGCATAGATGTATAAACGACGGAAACAAAATATTTATCTAACGATTTCTCAAAGTAATTAACGATACGATCGAATAATACGGAAGGAAATTCAATAATCACGATCAACGGAAAACATAATAGAAATACGCAAAGAGTATAGAAAGAATGCAATCCAAATGGCGGGAAATTCAACCCAATAAAAACACTAGCAACTCAACACTGCATCAATTTATTCACGTCAGGCCTTAGCCAATAACTCAATAAAACTGGTCAAACCTTCAAGTAAAAACA
>ML418503.1:0-21338 GCA_005239525.1 Nicotiana knightiana | reverse complement strand
CCTTTAGACGTAACTTTTCCTGGAGATAATTGCTTTTCAGCTATACTTTTCAATATATATATTTATACCTTTCGATTCAAATATCCTCAATCATAAACTACCGAAACTCAGTCCGCCACTAAGAATTTGTCATGCAATGCAGTACAGGGGGAAAGCTATCGGATCTCTGTCCGTAGTCCGAATTTAAATATATGATGAAGTACAGGGGGAAAGCTCTCGGATCTCTATCCGTAGTCCCAATTTAAATATGCAATGCAGTACAGGGGGAAAGCTCTCGGATCTCTGTCCGTAGTCCCAATTTAAATATATGATGCAGTATAGGGGGAAAGCTCTCGGAACTCTGTCCGTAGTCCCAATTTAAATATGCAATGCAGCCACTGAGGAAAACAACCAAAATACGATAGAGACAACATATATTGCCACAACCGGCGTGAAAGCAAACAAGGACGAATACAAAGTGCGATGAGCAAATCAATACAAAGACTTAAGTCACAAAAATGGTAAGAACTCGCTCATAGAAGTAGCCACTGAGAGGAATGCCAAACACAGAGAGAGAACAGCATAACGAGGGGAAAACAAGACAAATATAGCAACAATTCTATACATTCGAGTTCGCAACCAAGAAACCAAATCATCCCGGCAAGCGAAATCAGCTATAACGAATCTCACTTAGACAATTAGCTTCACCGAATAAACTCCGCTTGAACAATGCTCAGTAATTAGGCAGCATATGAAGGAAGACATAGCATAACGGTAGGAAAAACAAAGTCTTCATTTAAGTCAATTAAGATCATATAAGAAACAAGGAATTCTAGGCAAGTACTTCTAACTTGAACAGGAGGAGATGAGATTAGGAATCAGGAATTTAGATATAACAAGTTCAATTCATACACGGGGAACATAAGACCCAAAACTCCCTAACGACCAATCTATTTGCAAATAATTTCGAGTACACACTCACCTCGCGTACGCGGACTACAATCAACATAGAAAACTCAATCCTAAGGGGTAGTTCCCCCACACAAGGTTAGGCAAGATACTTACCTCGACGGCGACTAACCGATACTCTAAAGTGTACTTCTCAGGTGAAAAGACCTTCGAACGGCTCAAAATCACTCTAAAACAACTTCAAAATACACATAAAACTTGAAAGGGACCATTCCGGATAATAAAGTTTCAATCTTTACAAAAATATAAAAATCGACACAAAAGTCGACCCCCGGGCCCGTACCTCAGAACCCGATAAAATTTATAAATTCCGAACACCCATTCAATTATGAGTCCAATCATACTAATTTCATCAAATTCCGATGCCAAATCAAGGTTCAAACCCAATTATTCTTTTTAGAAAAGTTTTGGATAAAAACCCCAATTCTCCAATCAAAATACGGATTAATTCAAAAAATGAACTTCTGTAATCATATTGAAATGAAAAAATAATACATAGATACTGACCCCGATTAAAAGACGAGAAGAACGCCGCAAAAATCACCTCAATCAGAGCTGTAGAACTCAAGATATGCTCAAAATACTAAAATGACGCGGTCTGGTTTTACTATACTCAGGGATTTTCGTAAATGCGACCAAAATACCCACACCTGCGCATTTCCAGCTGTCAATTCCGCACTTGCGGGCCATTTTGCGCACCTGCGGCTCCGCGGGTGCGGACCCAACTTCGCACCTGCGAAACACCAGCACCAGCTCTTTTCTCCGACACTAAAATAAGCGTAACTTCCTCATACTATGTCCAAATTCGATGATTCTTTTTTCTATAGATCCGTAATTACGATACGGATCTAATGATTCAATAAAAACAGAAATTTGAGCTCATTTTCTTAATTTTTTACCAATTATGCTTGAAGAAACGACGCTGAAACATCAAAAACGAACGCAACACAACCCATACCTATCCGAAACTCACCCGAGCTCCTCGGGACCTCAACCAAAAATTACTACAAGTCATATATCACTACTCGAACTTAGTTGAACGTTCGGAAAACCCAAAACAACACCAAAATACCGAATCAACCTCGGATTCAAGCCTAAGAACTTCTAAACTTCCAAAATACGCTAACGATGTCGAAACTTGCCAAACCACGTCCGAATTCACACGTCACAAATGACATTACGAACCTATTCCAACTTCTGGAATTTCATTTCGAGCCCGATATCAAAATTTCACCTATCGGCCGAAATCGCCAAAATTCTAACTTTCGCCAAATTACTTCAAATCACTCTACGGACCTCCAAAACTTGGATGCGCGCCTAAGTCCAAAATCATCACACGAAGCCGTTGAAATTAACTAAAACTCATTCCGAGGCCATTTACACAAAAGTCAAACCTCCGGTCAACTTTCATCACTTAAGCTTCCAAAACTAAAAAATTTCCCAATTCGACTCCGAATTACTCGGTAACTGAATCTAACCACGCACGCAGGTCGATATACACAACGTGAAGCTGTTTATCACTTTGCACCACCGAACGGAGCTTAAATTCCGGAAACGACCGGTCAGGTCGTCACAGTTTGTCCACCCAGAGGTGGAGGGCAGACTGGTAGAGGTTGTCCCAGAGGTGGAGGTCAGGCACGGGGTGCTTTGCTGGCCCCTATTTATTCCAGCGGAGGTTAGTCATCCGGTGCTCCAGCTAGATTCTATGCTATTCCGGCCGATCAGATGTAGTGGCCTCAGATGCCGTGATCACAGGTATTATTTTAGTAGGTGGTAGAGATGCATCAGTGTTATTTGATCTAGGATCCACCTATTCATATGTGTCAGCCTTATTTGTTTGTTTCTTGGATGTTCCTCGCGAGTCCTTGGGTACTCCTATTTTTGTGTCCACTCCCGTGGGCGATTCTTTGGTTGTAGACCGGATTTATCGGTCCTGTGTGATTTCATTTTGTGGGTTCGAGACCAGTGTAGACCTTCTATTGCTCGACATGGTTCATTTTGAGGTTATTTTAGGCATGGATTGGTTATCTCCTTATCATGTCGTGCTAGATTTCCATGCCAAGACAGTTACCTTAGCCATGCCCGAGTTACCTAGGCTGGAGTGGAGAGGTTCCTCAGTTAGTGTAGCCAGCAGGGTTGTTTCATTCCTGAAGGCTCGACATATGGTCGAGAAGGGTTGTCTGGCCTATCTTGCTTATGTTCGGGACACCACCGCCGAGTCTCCGACAATTGATTCAGTGCCAGTGGTTCGAGAGTTTGCTGATGTATTTCCTTCAGACCTTTCAGGCATGTCTCCGGATCGAGATATTGATTTCTGCATTGATTTAGCTCCAGGCACCCAGCCTATATCTATTTCTCCATACCGTATGGCTCCGAAAGAGTTGAAGGATTTGAAGGAGTAACTTGAGGAGTTGTTAGCTAAGGGGTTTATCAGGCCGAGTGTATCGTTGTGGGGTGCCCCAGTTTTATTTGTGAAGAAGAAGGATGGGACTATGCGGATGTGTATTGACTACTGCTAGTTGAACAAGGTCACCATTAAGAATAAGTATCCTTTGCCGCGCATCGATGATTTGTTTGACCAGTTGTAGGGTGCTCGGGTGTTTTCTAAGATTGATTTGAGATCGGGATATCATCAGTTGAGGATTCGGGCCTCAGATGTTCCGAAGACTGCTTTTCGTACGAGATATGGTCATTATCAGTTCCTGGTGATGTCCTTTGGCTTGACCAATGCCCCAGCAGCATTTATGGACTTGATGAACAGAGTGTTCATGTCGTACATTGATTCTTTTGTCATCGTCTTCATTGATGATGTTCTGATTTACTCACATAGCCTGGGAGAGCACGAGTATCATTTGAGAGTTGTGCTCCAGACCTTGCGAAGCTATATGCTAAGTTCTCCAAGTGTGAGTTTTGGTTGGATTCCATGGCATTCTTGGGACATGTGGTATCCGGATAGGGTATCAAGGTTGACCCTAAGAAGATTGAGGTAGTTCAGAGTTGGCCACGTCCTACTTCAGCTACAGAGATCAGGAGTTTCTTGGGTCTAGCAGGCTACTACCGGCAATTTGTGGAGGGCTTTTCATACATTGCAGCCCCACTGACTAGATTGACTCAGAAGAATGCCTCGTTCCGATGGTCCGATGAGTGTGACGCGAGCTTTCAGAAGCTCAAGACAACATTGACCTTAGCACCAGTCCTGGTATTGCCTTCTGATTCTGGGACGTATATAGTATATTGTGACGCTTCACGTGTTGGCTTGGGGTGTGTATTGATGCAGGAAGGGAGAGTTATTGCTTATGCTTCACACCAGTTGAAGGTTCATGAGAAGAATTATCATGTGCACGATTTGGAGTTGGCGGCGATTGTTCATGCTCTTAAGATTTGGAGGCATTATTTGTATGGGGTGTCCTATGAGGTTTATACGGATCACCGCAGCTTACAACACTTGTTCAAACAGAGGAATCTTAATTTGAGGTGGCGAAGGTGGCTTGAGTTGTTGAAGGATTATGACATCACCATTTTTTATCATTCGGGCAAGGCGAATGTGGTAGTAGATGCTTTGAGCAGGAAGGCGTAGAGTATGGGTAGCTTGGCTTATATTTCAGCAAAGGAGAGACCTCTAGCCTTGGACATTCAGTCCTTGGCTAATCGCCTGGTGAGATTAGACCTTTCAGAGCCTCGTCGAGTTCTAGCACATGTGGTTGCTCAGTCTTCGTTATTGGGTGAAATTAAGGCTCGGCAGTTTGATGATCCGTGCTTGGCAGAGCTTCAGGAGACAGTGGTTCAGGGTGGTGCCAAGGAGGTTACTATTGGCGAGGATGGTGTTCTGAGACATCAGGGCCGTTTATGTGTTCCTAATGTTGATGGCCTGAGGGAGAGGATTCTAGAGGAGGCACACAGTTCTCGGTATTCTGTTCATCCTAGTGCTACAAAGATGTATCGTGATTTGAAGCAGCATTACTGGTGGAGGCGGATGAAGAAGGACATTGTTGAGTATGTGGCTAGGTTTCTTAATTGCCAGCAGGTTAAGTGTGAGCACCAGAGGCCAGGAGGCCTACTTCAGCAGATGCCCATTCCTGAGTGGAAGTGGGAGCGCATCACTATGGACTTCGTGGTTAGGTTGCCTTGGACTTTGCGGAAGGTTGACGCGGTTTGGGTCATTGTGGATAGATTGACCAAATCGATGCATTTCATTCCAGTGGCTACTACTTATACTTCTGAGAGGTTGACCCAGATCTACATTCGGGAGATAGTTCGGTTGCACGGGGTGCCGGTGTCCATTATATCAGATCGAGGTCCTCAGTTCACCTCGCACTTCTGGAGAGCGTTGCATAATGAGATGGGTACCCAGATAGATCTCAACACAGCATTTCACCCTCAGACTGATGGTCAGTCGGAGCGTACGGTTCAGATATTGAAGGACATGCTCTGGGCATGTGTGATTGACTTTGGAGGTCAGTGGGACTAGTTCTTGCCTTTAGCCGAGTTTGCTTACAATAATAGTTACCAGTCCAGCATCGAGATGGATCCATTTGAGGCTTTGTATGGTCGGCGATGTCGTTCTCCTATCAGGTGGTTTGAGCCTAGCGAGGCTAAGTTATATGGCACCGATCTGGTGAGAGATGCTTTGGAGAAAGTGAAGTCGATTCAGGAGAGGCTCCACACATCACAGTCCAGACAGAAGAGTTACGCGAATCAGAAGGCGCGTGATGTATCATTTATGGAGGGAGATAAGGTTCTGTTGAAAGTCTCATCGATGAAGGGTATTATGAGGTTCGGGAAGAAGGGCAAGCTGAGCCTGAGGTTTATAGGTCCTTTCCAAGTATTGACGCGAGTTGGAGGGGTTGCTTATGAGCTTGATTTACCTCCCAGTTTATCAGGAGTTCATTTGGTCTTTCATGTATCCATGATCCGGAGTTACCACGCCGACTTCTTTCACGTGGTTGATTTCAGCACTATTCAGTTGGATGAGAAGTTGGGCTACGAGGAGGAGCCAGTTGCTATTATTGATAGGCAGGATCGCAAGTTGAGATCCAAGAGAGTTTCTGCCGTAAAGGTCCAGTGGAGGGGCAACCAGTCGAGGAGGCGACCTGGGAGTCTGAGGAGGATATGAGGAGCAGATATCCACATTTATTCAGCACTTCAGGTATGATTCTAGACCCGTTCGAGGACGAACTTTTGTTTAAGAGGTGGAGAATGTAACGACCCGACATTTATTCATACTTCGCATTTGCAAAGTTTTATCCGCATTTGCGGGTTCGCAATTGCTAACCCCAGGTCGCAATTGCGACACCTGCACCTGATCAAAATCTGCATTTGACGGGATTTTTCTCTCATTCTTCAAATTTTCAAACCAAAAGACCCTAGATGTGATTTTTCCAAGAACTTTTCTTTCCCAATTCATTGGTAAGTGATTCTAACCTTGTAACGACCCGACCGGCCGTTTTGCATTATCAGACCCCGTTCCCCTAAATGAAACTTCCCATAGCGGCTTATTGTGATTTATGACTTGCGGGGACAGGTGGTTCGGGATTCGGAAGCATTTAGAGTGGTATAGGAACACTTGGTTCCTTAAGGTAGGCCTTTAATGCCAAGTTTGACTTCGGTCAACATCTAGAGCAAACGGCCTCGGAATGGAGTTTCGACGGTTCTGGTAGCTTCATATGATGATTTCGGACTTGGGCGTATGTTCGGAATGGATTTTGGATGACCCGGGGGAGTTTCGGCACTCAATATCGAAATTTGAGTTTTTGAAATTTGGTTTGGGAACGTGTTTTGTGTTATCGAGGTCTGAACAGATTTTGAGACCGGGAATAGCTTCGTTATGTCATTTATGACTTGCCTGCAAAATTTGGTGTCATTCCGAATAGTATAGGTCAATTCGGCGCATTGTTAGTTAATTCAAGAAACTTAAAGTTCCTAAGTTTGGTTCTAGGGTTTTGAGGTGTGACTTTGAGTTTTAGTGTTATTGCGAGTGTTCCGAAGGCTCGAGTGAGTCCGTATTATAATTTTGGACTTGTTGGTATATTTGGAGGGGGGCTTGAGTAGGCCCAGGTGCCTCTCGGGCACCAAACGAGGCCAAAAACCAGCTGAAGCAGTTGTTGGTGCACCTGATTTGGTGTGACCGCAAGTGCGGTTCCCAGTCGCAGGTGCGAGACCGCTCCTGCGGTCCCATCCTCGCAGGTGCGACCCCCAGGTGGGCTGCCCAGTTCTCGCAGGTGCGGACTCCTGCCCGCAGGTGCGAGCCCAGGCCCTTGTCCCATTTTCCGCAGGTGCGAGACCGCATGTGCGGTCCTTGAGTCGCATGTGCGGAACTACTGAAGGCAGTGTGTTCTTTTAAACATGGGAAATGTTCATTTTCTCCATTTTGCTCCCACCATTGTCGACTTAGGGAGCTTGGGAAAGGGCCAATCCACCTAGCTATTGAAAGGTAAGTGATTTCTACTCTAATATTAGTGTAATACATGAAATCCTAGGTAGATCAACCTCCTAATTAGTGAAAAATCAAGGGTTAGAGTAAAAACCTAGGGCTTTATGGAATTTGGGGGATTACCCACTAAACTAGCAATGAAATCATACAAAAGTCATATATTAATGACCCTTAGGGTATGGGTAAGTGTTTCCTTCAAGAATTCCGGAATACGAGTATGTGGGCCTGGGGTGTATTTTTGGGATTTTTCAAAGTAGGTTGAAATAACTACTTAATTTGGTAAACTTCATACTTTTGAGCAAAGATTAATTCATGTATACAATATTTGACTAGTTCCAAGTCCTTGAGAGGCGAGTTTAGAGGTTCGGGCGCGTTCTTGACTCAGAAAGTAGGATTCTACACGAGGTGAGTCTCCTTTCTAACCTTGTAAGAGGGAATTGTCCCCATAGGTGATCATAAATAATTGCATGTCCTTATTTGCGGGGGCTACACACACACGAAGTGACGAGAGTCCGTGCGTAGCCATTATTATGTTATGTTGGGTAGTTCTAGGACTCACAAGCATGCTTTTATGTGCCTTACGTGTGCCCCTAAAAGTATTTGAGTTTCATAGTATCCTTGAATTGGGTGTGAAAGTACTAGGAATATATGTTCAAAACTCATATTGCTTAAGTTCTTGTTTTTACGTAAAATCTCTGTAAAATCCCTAAATGCTGAAAAATTATGTGTATGTATACGACACTCGCGTCGCATGTATGATTCGTGAGCGGGATAGCCCTACTATTATGTCAATCGCGTTGCATGTTCGATTCGCGAGCGGGGTAATAGATGCATCTATGGTTCGAGTCGTTCGACCCTCGGCAGTGCACACTTATTTTTGCGACGCTTCGGCCGTACGCTTTCGGCCTATTATGTGCTATATAATTAAATGGAAGTTTGTTGAAATTGTATAAACTGTTTCATGTGAAAAAGGGAATTTGGTACACTATATGCTAGTGAAATTTGACATGCAAAGGTAATTACAACTATACTTGATATTTTATGTCTTTGTGATTACTACGACTGTTATGCCTGCCTAGTTCTTATTAAATTATGTTGTTTAGAAATGTCGACCCTAGTAAGTATCATGTCTACTTCTCTTCACTACTTCTTCGAGATTAGGCGGGATACTCACTGGGTACATATCTGTTTATGTACTCATGTTACGCTTCTGTACTTAATTGTACAGGCTCTGAGGCAGGTGCATCTGGGAATTTATCTGGAGCTCGTCCCTGACGTATACTTGGCGTGGACTTCTTGGTGAGCTGCTTTCCCTCACGTATCTCTCTGGCAGCACCTTGGAGTTCCTATTTTCTTTTTCTATGTATGTATTACTTTTCTTCAGACAGTAGGGAAAACTTGTATTTCTTTTGGATACCCATTTCTACTAGATGCCCATAGACCTGTGACGCCTGTTCCTGGCATGCCCACGTAGTGGATATTCTATTCTTTTGGGTTGTAACTATTGGTGGTGTTTACTATATTTATTTCTCACTTTTGGTCGTCTAAGTCACTAATTTACTTCGAATTTATGCTTTGAAAGAAAAACCTCTTAAGTATGGTGAATTGTTTATAAATTAAAAAAAGGGATCACTAGTTGGGCACCATCGCGACCTAAATTGGGATTTGGGTCGTGACAAACCTATTTTCTTTCAACCTTCCATTACATTTCATAAGATTTCAACCTAAAATCTAGGATTTTTATGGTAGAAATTGGGGTCTTGGGTAGAATTATAGATTTTTGTAAAATTAGAATTTTCACCTCAAATTGAAGTCGGATTTCGAAACAAATTATATAACCGGACTCAAGGTTGAATGGGTAATCAGGTTTTGGTCCGAATTTTGAGTTTGGACCAAGCGGGCCAGGGTTCGATTTTTGACTTTTTGGAGAAAAGTATGATAATTCTAAACTTATGCCTTGTAATTGATTCCTTTAGCAATATTTGATAGTATTAAGTCAAATGTGGTCAGATACGAGTGGTTTGGAGGCGAATTATAGGGGAAAAGCCCCGGTAGAGCTCTGAGTTGACTGTAGAGTGAGGTAAGTGTTGAGTTTAACCTTGACTTGAAGGAATTAGCAACCCTTGAACTATGTGCTATGTGAATTTCATGAGTTGCAGCGTATAAGTGAGGTGACGAGTGCTTATACGCAGCCAAATTACTTGTTTTCCTGATTTTCCGCTTTTTCTTAATTATCTCCTTCCCTGCTTTAATTGTTATATGCCTTAAATGTCTTCCATGCTTTAATTGCTACTTGCTAATAATTGTTTCTCCTATTAAAAATGTTAGACATGTTCATGCTTTCATGACTTACTGCTATTTGTCTTAATTGACGTACTCGCACCTTCTAATTGTCATTTACTGGATTGGTCTTGCCGTGTAGTATTTCATACGTGAATTTCCAAGTTGGTACAAGGTTTAGTTACCGTTTCAGCTTTATATTTATCAGTTATAGTGATTCTTGTGATTTGAATTATGAAATTTATTGTACTTAGTGATTAATTGTACTGATATGGTGGGATCGGGTTGCATGCCGCAACAGGTAAAATAAGTGCGGAGGAATAAAGGTTAATTTGTACTGATATAGTGGGATCGGGTTGCACGGCGCAACGGCGAAATAAGGGTGGATTTATACGGTGAAATAAGGGTGAATTGTGAAACTAATTTGTTATATGGTGTGATCGGGTTGCGCGCCGCAACATATATATGATTATTAATAGTTACGGTGGAATAAGGGAGGATTGTGTTTTACGGTGGGATCGGGTTGCGCGCCGCAACAACCTATGTGTTTCTATATTCCTTGAGATGTATTGGTTTTTAGTATTTTCACTCGAAACTCTAAGGATTTGGTAATTCTGATAGTCTACTGGCTTATTTCTTGAGGCTATAGCTATTATCTTCAATTGACTGTCCTATTTTGTTCCGTATTTTCCTTATTTCTATCTTTATTATATACTTTGTACAGGTTGTGGTATGAGTGACCTGCCTTAGTCTCGTCACTACTTCGTCGAGTCGTTGTACTTACAGAGTACATGGGGTCAGTTGTACTCATACTATACTCTGCACTTCTTGTGCAGAGTTTGGAGTCGGTCTCTGCGGCGGTTATTAGCATGCTTGTATTGGACAACTTTGAGGAGACTTGAGGTACAGCTGCTCAGTGTTCACAGCTCCTTGTCACACCTCCTTTTTCCTCCCCCGAGATAATAAAGGGGTAATAAGGGAGTTTTTCCACTTTAAAGTGACATTGTTCGATTTTGGGATTTATTTATTATTTCAGAGTCGCCACCCGGATTTTTGACGATGTTCCGGGACACCATTTTATTTTGAAGATCCCAAACCGAGGAAAATTTGACTCTGTTTTAATTTTTTGTCTGCGACCAGAAATCCGAGTAAGGAATTCTTTTAACCCGGGAGAAGGTGTTAGGCATACCCGAGTTCCGTGGTTCTAGCACGGTCGCTTAACTATTAATATTTGACCTAATTATCTGATTATCTACGTATTTTAAACCTATTGTGCTTTTAGCNACATGAAATGCACCCGCAATTACAAAGTGTGATTTTTATTATAGTTTGAAGTTGAAGACGGGGACATGAGTTGTCGCACCCGAATGTAGATTACGTGGTCAAGACTATGGTCATGACGGTTTTATAGTGCCTATTTGAGGCGATGTTCGTTTATTCTTTATGCTTTCCATTTGAGGGAGCATTTTTAGTTTTAAAATCAATTAGGACGTTTATGGATTTATCTTGGACAAGTTACGATGGCGTACACTTGTTGTTTCTAGCACATGGCAAAAACGTCACATGAAATGCACCCGTGATTGCTACGTGCATTTTATTAGTTGTTTAGAGTTAAGGGTCGGGGGCATGAGTTGCCACTCCCGAGTGTAGGTTAAGGTAATTTGAGGTAATACTCAATTTTTGTCAAGTTTCAAAGTAAAGGTGTTCATTCTACCTAAGGATTACCTAAAATGATGTTCAATAGCCTAAAGATAACATGTTTTGGGCTATGGCCACATTAAGCCCCAAATTGTATCACTTTAGGCCATCCTAATTAGGTCATTTGGACATGATTCAAAAAACAGTTAAGAACAAACATGCTAACACATCTCGCATTCTATATGGTAATAAATAAGAAAAATTTTAATTGTGAATATAATGTTACATGTATAAGATTTCTTTACCATTTGATCTACTCCTACATACTAAACAAGAGTATTTACACATAGCTCATGGATCTAACATGGAACTTTGTCTTAAATTTTGTGACAGAACAACCTTAAAAAACTGAACTAAGCCATGGTTGCTTTTATTTAGAGCGGACAGTCTAAGAAAAAAAAACCGAATTTTAGATTCTATCTTTTGATAATCGATTTGAAACCCATTTGTGTTCGGTAGTGAGAAATTTACAGTGGATTTCGTAAATAAAAATACTCCTCATGCTAATTGACAACAGAAGAGAAAAGGACTGGTTACAGATTGTTTAAAACATTTAATGGGTCTAACATTCCAGGCCCCATAGCCTGAAATTCAGACACTATCAGGCTCAATTGGGCAATATTCACGAGTCTGGCCTAGATCGGGTGACCTTAGCAGGTCTGGCCCATAACTGCTGTAGTAATATACGTTTCAGATTTAAGAAAAATACAATTGTTCATAATTTTATATAGTTCAGTCCATATTTACAACTAAAAAAGGGTGAAATGTATATAGAAGACTGTAGATATGCTATTACATTACCATAATAATACCGATTTTCACTAATAGGAAAAATAAAGAAAGGAAAAACAAAACTAGTTGCTGCTCCTGTGCAAGCCAGCAAACATGTCCTTCGAAGACTTAAACCTGCATTTTTCAATGTTAATCTAAAGTTTTAAGTCCAAAGTTTGAGTACTTGGACAGTATTAACGACAGACCTTTGGGTATTTTGTGAGATGAATCTAGCCATAACAGGAAATTATATTCAACCTTAGTGATGCCATAGGAGAACAAAATATGTTCATGCCTTTTTATGGACTGAATCCAACCATAGAAAGGGTTAGATTCAAACCCAATGATATTACTTTGTTTAGACTCTTAACAGTCATCTTTATGTTATGCAACAGATTTTAGCAAGCATATATTCAAATACTTTGACTACTATGGGCATTTTGAGGAGTAAATCTGACTATTTTGTGACTTCAGATTCACTTTCCTAAAGCTCCTTCTCATTACACACTTATATCCTTTGAAAGATAATTTTTAGCAAAGCTAAATTACTGTTATGCACTATCAATGGGGTGAATTTGACTATTAGGAAGTCAGATTCATCTACCCTAGTGCTAACTTAACATAATTCCAAATCATATAGAGGCTTGCTTTTTTAGGCATTTTAGAGGATGAATCTGACCATTCAAAGGTTCAGATTCCTCACTCTAATGCCTTTCTTGATTACATATTTTATACCCTTTAAAAGGGTAAACTTCAGCCAACCATACTAATGTTTGTGCACTACTAAGGGGTGAATTTGACTATTAAGAAGTCATATTCATCTACCCTAATGCCAATATCCTAAAATATCTAGAGACTTGTTTATTGAATCTCTTTATTGATCAAAGAGACTCAATCGAAAGCATATTTTTGCATTCTTATTGAAGGAATCTGACCATAGAGAAGGTCAGATTCAACACCCTGATGCAGCTTGTATCCTAATATAGAACTATGAATACTTATCACATTTATATACATATAATCTGAAGCAAACAACCATGCACCAACAGGAGAAATACTAACATCAAGACATTACCTATCATACTCACAGAGTCATTATCATGCTAATAAACATCTACACAGTCACAGAAGAGATGAGCTGATACATACCTTTTAAGAGAAAAACAGCAAAGAGACTTGACCAAATAAAGGTCAAGTATGAACAATAAACAGCAAGAAGGAAGAGAAATCAGTAGCAGAAACAGAAACCCAAAGAAAACCAGTAGCCCAGCAAGAATTGATCCAGAAATCTTGAGTAAGAATGCTTAAAACTACCAAAATCAGAGTCTAAAGTAAAAGAAGCAGAAGCTGAGAACTAGACCATGTATTTATGAACTTGATTCCAAGGGAAATCAGATTTTTCTTTGTTTTTCTACTAATACTCTTTCTTTCTTTTTTAAATTTTTGTTTATGAATGAGAAAATATCTTGATTCTTTCTGTATTTTTCAGAATGTATTAGTAGCTAAGAGAGGTTGAAAGAATGTTTTTCAGAGTGTCCCCCAAAAAAAAATCCTCCTTGTCTAAAGGGAGAGGGGTCTATCTATAGGAGACTTGGGAATGGGATATCCTTTGGTATATTCCTAATTAATTAGGCTGAAGAGGGTACATGTACAGCTGTCCACCCTATCCTTTTGGGGCGGTTTCCCCTTTCAACAACATTCCAGCCTTAGAAAAGACATTTCTACCCTGAAAAATCTGATTTCCTAATCTACATTACCTGTTGTACCCCTTGGAGTTCCTGAATTTACCATTGGGTAATCAAGGTTAAAACTCACTTGGGTTATTATTTAACTATAGTTAACTAACGCTAGTTAGGTCCCATAGGTGACTACTAGTTTTTTTTTTTAACCAAGGTTGGGTCAACTAATTAGGTTAATTGATTAAAGCTCCTATTAATCAAACTAGGTTTACCTTGCTACTTAAGGTAAGTTGATCAATTCAATTCTTAAGTTAACTGATTTAGTTTGGTGAATTTTACTTAATTACCTAAAATCAAAAACTTAATTAACTAATAAGACTAGGTCAACTAATTTGNGTCTAGGTTAAACCCTGACCAAACATTGTTTTAGAACTGAGTCTTAGCCTAATTGGTTGATTAGTTTCAGGTTAATTAATTACTTTAGATTAATTAGGTTGAACTTCTTAGACTTAGGTCAATTGTATTATTACTTAGTTCAAATGTACAGTTAATTAGTCGCGTATAATTGTCTCTTCATAACCTAATTAAACTATTACTTGATCGATTAATAATCGATTGAAACTAAAGCTGAAACCAAAAGAAAAAAAAATAAAGACAGAAAGTATAATTAGTATAGGCACGCCCATTAAACAAACAAAGCTAAAAATTCAATTAAACCAACAACATGTTATTTAAACAAAAAAGTTCATGAACTCCTAAACCAAATCAATAATCAATCCTTAAAACAAGAGACTTAATAGTTGAGGAAAAATGGGGAAAGAGGGGGAAAACAGTCCGGGAAAACATAAGAATCTCCAACTAGTGAACAACTTAGATAATAAGGCACGGATTAGGTATGCATGCATATTTAGAACTAAACAGGCCAAGAAAAGAAGATATTCAACAAAACCAATCTCAAACCAACGACTTCAAACTAATTGGCTAAGATAGAATAAATCTAAAATGGTTATTATACAATCGACTCATGCATTTTAAAGATCTAAACTAAATCAAGAACAAACAAATACTAGATGAGAACAGTACAACATAAACACATGTATCAAAACAGTGAGGCATATGATTTCATTTTTCATAAAACGAAGAAATGTCACAAAAGAAAAAGGGGGGGATACCCGCGGGGTGTTGACGTATTCCGGCGGGGTTTGGAAATGATCCAAACCCACATGAATCAATAGCTCTCATCAAGAGCTATTGACTCATGTAGCTTTGAACCATTAGTTGTTCGTGAATCGGCCGGACATGGGGTTTTAGGGTTTCAGGTTTCTTAGATCTAAGATCGAATGATTTTGGGTGGGATTTTGGTGGAATCAACAACGGGAGGTGACTGAGGAGGAGGAGGAGGAGAGTGTCTGGTGAAGGATTGGTCCGGATTGGGTGAAGCTCCGCCGCTGGAGGCGATTTTCAGCATGCGGAGGGTCGCGGCTAGGGTTTGGTGTTTAGAGAGAAGTGAGAGAGACGAACTGGGGGGGTGTGAGGCTTCTGCAAATGAGGGGGTGGGGTGTAGTTTGGACACTTATATAGTTTAGAGGGGGAGTTTGGGAGACGTTGGATCAAATCGATCCAATGGCTGGGATTGGAGGGGACAAAACGAGGTCGTTTGGGTAATATACAGGGCTGGCCGGATAATGGGGTTTGGGCTGGAGTGTATTGGGTAGTGAGAAAGGGGGTTTGGGCCTGGGTGCATTGGCCCAGGTCCGATTTTGTCTTTGGGAACACTTAGGTTAAGTAACTAATTAAATCATTCTAATTAATAAAAATTAATTTTGACTTAATTTCATCCAAGTATAGCTTAATTAATGAGTAAATTAATGTGAGACTATTAGTTTTAATACTCATAATTATTTAAAGAACGAATTTATAATTTTCCTAATAAAATGATTGAATTAGGCAAATTAAACTAAAAAAACTTAATTATAAAAATTTTAAAATGTTTTGTTATTATCATAAATTTTAAAAGATGACTTATGACCATACAGTGCAAATAATTCACGAAAAATAATTAAGTTTAATATAATTCCATAAAAATTAATTATTTATCAAATTTGTAGGAGTATCTAATAGGGGGAAAATTACATGCTCACAGCTTCCCCTCTTTGCTCGGAAATACGAAGAGTTTTCGGGCAAAGACAAAGTGAGCAGCAATAAACGACTTTACCCATTCATATGTTCCATCGTGAAGCGTTTTTTAAAAGTTTGACCGAACCATGCTTCAAAGGTTGCCTACATATCCTTGGCTATAAAGGAATCAGGTTAGTATAGTTCTAGACATTTTGGTAGCTGGGACTACCGAGTAACTGTGGTTTCACCGCGGTTGCTGTTGTTACTGCTGCTGATCTCTTTATTACACCCAAGTACAAAACAAAGGACTAACTAAAACCTATCAGCTGCTAAATTACGAGATTCCTATCTAGGACTTCGTCTTGAGTCTTGATCTCTTGCTGACTCTGACCTGGATCCTGATGTTTGTTAGTCGCAGGTGTTGGTTTTGTCTTGTCGTTCCTCGGATCAAAGCAGGACATACTGGACGGATGACTTCAATCTCGTCCTGAATAGTCCACATCTTCCCCGTTTGTGCACTTTTGGATTCAATCTTCTCTTTCTTCTTTTTTGTTTTATTATTTTGGATCGAAACTTCTTCTTTGGTCGCCTCGAGTCCCAATGTTCTAGAAACATAATCTGCACAAAATCAAAACAAACGAACAAAATTTTCTGCCCCAGTTTTCACTAGGAAAATTTCGTGAGTTATTGTAATAAAAACTATGCTATTTTATTATTGAAAGTAACAAAAGGCCGGGACCTGTGTACCCTGGAGTGAATGCAGACTAAGGAGGTGGATACCCTATGCCTAAAAGGTGAAATCAACTAGGGGTAGGAGACCCTATGTTGGAAAAGATCGACAGGTCATGCTGTCGTCAAGAAGAGATCACCAGGTTATACCGGTGTCTGGGGAAGGATCAACAGGTTATGTTGTTGTCACAAAAGAGATCACTGGGTTATGCCAATGTCTGGAGATAATCAATAGGTTATGCTATTGTCAGGAAGATTACCAGGTTATGCCGGTGTCTGGGGAGGTCAACAGGTTATGTTGTTGCCTGGGGAAAAGAGATCACTGGGGTTATGCTAGTGTCTGGAGAAGAAACGATCGCCGGGTTATGCTGGTGTCTGGAAAGGTCAACAGATCATGTTGTTTCCTGAAAAAGAGATCACTAGGTTATGCTAGTGTCTGAAGATGATCAGCAGGTTATGCTGTTGTCAGGAAGATCACCAGGTTATGCCAGTGTCTGGAAAGGTCAACAGGTCATGTTGTTGCCTGAAATCGAGATCACTGGGTTATGCCAGTGTCTGAAGATGATCAACAGATTATGTTGTTGTTAGGAAGATCACTAGGTTATGCCAGTGTCTGAAAAGGTCTACAGGTCATGTTGTTTCCTGAAAAAGAGATCACTAGGTTATGACAGTGTCTGGAGATAATCAACAGGTTATGTTGTTGTCAGGAAGATCACCAGGTTACGCCAGTGTCTGGAAAGGTCAACAGGTCATGTTGTTGCCTGAAAAAGATATCACTGGGTTATGCCAGTGTCTGAAGATGATCAACAGGTTATGTTGTTGTCAGGAAGATCACCAGGTTATGCCAGTGTCTGGAAAGGTCAACAGGTCATGTTGTTGCCTGAAAAAGAGATCACTAGGTTATGCCAGTGTCTGAAGATGATCAACAGTTTATGCTGTTGTCAGGAAGAAGAAAAGATCATTGGGTTATGCCAGTGTCTGCTTGGGTGAGGGACCCTATGTTGGCATCAGCTGAGGACTGGGATATCCTTGGTTGGAAAATGTTTGGCTAGGGGTTGAGGACCCTATGCTAATTTAGGGTTGCATCATATTCGACTGCATTTCTTCTTTTTTATATATGTGGGAAAAGATTTTCGGAGAAAACTTCCCTTTCTTTTGGAGTCAATGTTGCAGAGCTCCTTCTAGCTCTTGCGCAATTCTTTTGATCGCACATGCTTTTGCACGGTTGCTTTTGCAACTGTTTCCTATTTTCAAACAAAGAACAATTTGTTAGTTTGAAACGGTGGTTGGTTTTGCGGCCTTGATTTTCAACTGCTTGATCTCAGTTCTTTTGATGAAGATCTCAACCACTTCCTTGCTTGTTTGCTTGCTGGGGATTGGGTTTCATCCTTAATCCCGGGGGCCTTGGCTTTCCAGATTTCGCCACGGCGATCGATCACGTGGGACCCAACGTTTTACTTTGCCTTTGTAGGCTTTTCACTTGCTTTTATTTTGGATTTCCAGAGTATTGGGGGGGAGTTTTGGCCCCTCAAATTCTGTTGCGACGGTTAGTCACGTGGGACTTAACCTTTCCAACTTTATTTCGCCTTTATTGGATTTTCATTCCTGACTTTTCTTCCAACTATAACTTTGGGTCATTTTGAATATTTCGGCTTTTCAAACCCTGCCAAGATGGTTAGCCATGTGGGAATCAACTTGCACTTCAATTTGATTTTCTCCTTTCAAGGGTTTTGAGTTTGAAGTATCGGCCGCTATGGCCAGTCGAGATTGACTCGATGCCTCTGACGAGGCTGGGTGCCGTTTGCATGTTAGCCCGTGTCAAATGAGAGCCCTGTAAATCAGTCTTGCCATCTTTTCTTTGCCTTAGTTTCGGGAAAGAGTTAGACCGAAAGGGATTCAAAAACAAAATAAACGACAGAATAGACAACGAATTTAAACAAAAGGTGTCCTTTCGGGGAAAGGGAAGAAGCACTTATCTGGAGTATGTGCGGGCTTCAATGAACATGACATGCCCTTTGGACTGGATGCCCGATCCGTGTAAACCGTCCGACTCTAAGAAATTCATCACAACTATCACTTCGAGATTGAGAAACCTTGCCCCGACTGTGTCCATATCAGTGATCCATTATCCTTTTCGATTAGTGGCACCCTTTGCGGGTTTTCACCGACTAACCTCTCTCATTTCTCTTCTTACCATCGCCTTGTAGTGCTCTTTGCGAGTTTTCACTAACAAGACTCTCTCATTTTTAATTTCTCTATCTATCGTCGCCTCACGGTGCCCGTGTGGGTTTTCACTGATAAGACTCTCTCATTTTGTTTCTCTAACTATAAGCATGTTTACCAATTGATCGGAAGGACTTGAACAGGGTTTTGGTGCAAATAATTTGTATTGAATTACAACTTTGGAACCCCTTCGGCGACACATTGCCGAATCTCCACATTTTCCCCAGCTTAAACTCTTGGGAAAAATGTGGATTTTTATTTTGGTGTGACTGAACCCCAGGGAGAGGCTTCCTACGTATCCTTTCGGAATCAAGTCGAACGTAGTTCAGGGAACTTTTTTTTTTTTTTAATATCTCTTTTTCTCCAATAACACTTTCGGGTTCCAAAGAGGGTAATCAAAGAAGAGTAACCGGCTCAAAGGGTTAATACTGTTTGGGTAGCGAGAATGAAAGCCTTCGTCATCCCAACCGAAGAACATTTGAAAATATATAGAGGATCAAACATGTACCTTTTGACGGCATCTGCGTTGACAGTCATTTCGAGGTCATTTCCTTTGATGTCCCCCCAGGTATAACACTCCTTTTGGTAGCAATTTCCTTATGATGTACGGGCCTTTCCAGTTTGGGATGAATTTTCCTTTCGCTTCTTCATGGTGCGGGAGGATACGTCTTAAAACGAGTTGCCCTACTTCGAAGTTCCTAGGTCGCACTTTCTTGTTGTAAGCGCGGGCCATTCTTTGCTGGTATAATTGTCCGTGGCACACTGCGGCCATTCTTTTCTCATCAATCATAGTTAATTTCTCCAGTCGGGTCTTGACCCACTCATTGTCTTCAATTTCTGCTTCGACAATAACCCGAAGGGAAGGAATTTTGACTTCAGCGGGTGTCACGACTTCAGTTCCATAAACCAATAGGTAAGGGGTAGCTCCAAACGATGTACGCACGGTCGTACGATATCCCAACAATGCAAAAGGAAACTTTTCATTCCATTGCCTGGATGTTTGAATCATTTTCCTGATTGAATTTTCTTGATGTTTTTGTTTGTTGCTTCAACGGCGCCATTTGCTTTGGGCCGGTAAGGGGTCGAGTTTGGGTGCGTTATCTGGAACTGTTCACATACCTCCCTCATCAAGTTACTGTTTAGATTCGCGGCATTGTCGGTAATGATAGTTTTTCGGATACCAAAACGATAGATGATATTAGCATGCACGGAATCCACCACCACTTTCTTAGTGACAGCTTTGAACGTGATGGCCTCGACCCATTTTGTGAAATAGTAGATAGCAACCAAAATGAATATGTGCCCATTTGAGGCCCTTGGCTCGATTAGCCCAATGACATCCATTCCCCAAGCAACAAATGGCCAGGGTGCCGACATAGGATGCAGTTCTGATGGGGGCGCATGGATTAGGTCGCCATGTATTTGACACTTATGGCACTTCCGGACGAAACGGAAACAATCTTTCTCCATGGTTATCCAATAATATCCAGCCCGCAAGATTATCTTTGCGAGGACGTACCCATTCATGTGGGGGCCGCATACTCCTGAATGGACCTCGCTCATGATCCTTTCAAATTCTTTGGTGTCTACACATCTTAACAGATTTAGATAGGGAGTCCTTTTATACAGTACTTACCCACTTAGGAAGAAACTGCTAGCGAGCCTTCGGATGGTTCTCTTTTGGTCTCCGTTGGCCTGCTCGGGATATTCTCTTGTCTTTAAAAATCTTTTAATATCATGATACCATGATTGGACATCGAGTTCTACTTCGACCGTGTTGCAATAACCATGTCTTTCCTTGATTTGGATCTCCAATGGGTCTATGCGAACATTACCCGGATAGGGCAGCATTGCAGCTAGGGTGGCCAGCGCATCAGCTAACTCATTGTGGCACCGAGGAATATATTTGAACTCGACGGCTTTAAATCGCTTACTAAGATTCTCCACATGCTGTCTGTAGGGAAGGAGTTTAACATCTCGAGTTTCCCACTCTCCCTGAGCCTGCTTAATGATCAAATCGGAGTCTCCCATGATCAACAATTCTTCTACATCCATGTCAATGTCCATGTTCATGCCCATTATACAAGCTTCATATTCAGCAGTATTGTTTGTGTAGAAGAAACGGAGGCGGGCCATGGCTGGGTAGTGTTGTCCTGTGGGTATAATCAAGATTTCCCCTATCTCGATACCATTCGCATTGGATGCTCCATCGAAGAACATTTTCCAGGTGTCAGCGCCTTCCGAGATTACTTCGACGGAGTTGATTTCTTCATCCGCAAAATAAGTGCTCAAGGGCTGGTATTCATCATCAACCGGATTTTCAGCTAGATGATCAGCCAATGCTTGAGCTTTCATAGCTGTGTGAGGGACATAGACAATATCAAATTCTGTGAGCAAGATTTGCCATTTCGCTAATCTTCCGGTGGGCATTGGCTTTTGGAATATGTATTTCAAAGGATCAG
>ML418500.1:96892-125550 GCA_005239525.1 Nicotiana knightiana | reverse complement strand
TTAAAGCACTTCAAATGTAAGGTATATCACATGTTAGACTATGCAATTTAGCCTCGCATCAGCTAGACAGACTGACCGAGGAGGCCTGGACGAATAGCCTCTACCATGATGAATTGTCCCCCTGGAAGGAGCACCACTAGAACCACTCGATCCACGAGGCCTCTTTCCCTCCTTCTCTTCCCGGTCCTGTCGGTGAAGCGACTCAATATCTCGAGCAATATCAACAACCTGCTCGAAGGTAGCACCTGATACTCTCTCCCGAGTCATGAAAAGACAGAGCTGATAAGTGAGGCCATCCACGAAACTCCTAATCCTCTCCCTATCAATAGGGACCAAATCGGTGGCATGGCGAACCTACTCTATAAACCGCATCTCATACTACTTCAATGATAGCTACCCCTAACGTAGCTGCTCAAAATGCCTGAGGTGCTCCTCTCTGTGAGACTGGGGTTCATACTTTTCCAAGAAGATAGTGGAGAACTGCTGCCAGGTGAGGGGTGCTGAACAAACAGGCCTACGCCTCTCAAAAGACTCCCACCAAGTGAAGGCAGCACCAGAAAACTAAAAAGTAGCAAACGAGACCCCACTAGTCTCCAGAATCCCAGTAGTACGAAGCATCCGCTGACACTTATCCAGAAAACCCTAGGCATCCTCGCCCTCAGTACCACTGAATGTCGGAGGCTGAAGTCTACTAAACCTCTCCATCCTATGCTGCTCATTATCGAGCATAGCTGGAACCACGAAGTCCTGAACTGGAGCAACTGGCTGGGCTAGATACGACCCCGGTGTCTGATGGCCCTGAGTAACCTGCTCAGGTGTCCGGGCAACTGGAGTCTGACTGCCTCCCCTGGCCTAAGATGTAGCGGCAGTAGAAGATGTAGCAACTTCCTGAGTAAGGGTGGTACATACTGTCAAGATCTGGGCCAAGATCTCCTGAAGACCCGGAATAACAATAGGCACTGCCGGTGCCTGAGCCTGTCCCGCTGGAGCATCTACGGCAGGAACCTGATCCTGAATAGTAAGAGGATCAACTGGTACTGCCCTAGCTGCGGCACGGGATGGCCGCTACCTCTACCACGGCCTCGACCCCTCGTTGGTATTGCTGGTGGCTAATCACTCTGATCGGTAGCATGAGTCATCACCATTTGGGAGAGAATGAAAAAACAGAATTTTCGATTTCCATAATCAACAAAACGGCACGACAGAATTCAAGAAAAATGAGATTGTTCCTAAGGGTTCTGCAACCTCTCAAAGATAAGTCCAGACGTCTCCGTACCGATCCACAAGACTTTACTAAACCTGCTCATGACAATTGAGTCCTATGTAACCTACGCTCTGATACCAACTTGTCACGACCCCAAATCCTAAGCTGTCCGTGATGGCGTCTATCATGGAACTACGCTAGCCAACCCTTACAGACTATTGTAATGTTTCATAATTTCTCGAAACTAGCAGATTTAAAATAGCAAAATGAGACAAACAATTTATACACTTTCCCAAAACCTGGATTCAACTGAAATGAGCATCTAGGACTGTAAATACAGTGTACAATAAAGTGACTTGATACTACAAAAGTCTGAAGTACGAAAGACAAAAACTATGAAATTGAGGAAAAGAAAGGAGGTGAGCTGGGGATGCTGAGCAGCTACCTCGATCCTCGATCAAACTCCAAGCACGCCCAAAAATCGACTACTGAGATGGTCCGGTACCTGGATCTGCACAGACAGGTTCATGGAGTAACGTGAGTACGCCAACTCAGTAAGTTATCATGTAACCAAAAACTTGAGCGCAGTGACAAGCATTTATAAATCATGTAAATCCATATAATGAGTAATAGTGGATATGAATAAATCAAGTTAGGAATCTGCATTCCGAATATTTCATAAAACTCCAGTTTCCATTTAAAAAGATTCTCGCTTAAAAACACTTGTCCAACATTATATCAAAGGATCAGTGTAAAGAAGAGTGAAAATAGTAGTTTCATAAAATATAAGCCCCTCGAGCACAATATCACTCACAATAAAGCCTCTCGGGCAAGCCTCTCAGTCACTCGTGACTCCATTATCAGTATCTCATGCTCACACTAAACACTCGTACTCAGCAAGTACCATGAATACACATAATTGCTGCGGCGGACAGCCCGATCCAATACATACACACACACACACACACACACACACACACACACATATATATATATATATATATATATATATATATATATATATATATATATATATATATGCTGCGGCGTGCAACCCGATCAATTTAACATATCATGCGGCATGCATCCCGATCTATATAATAGTCCACTGCACCCACTGGGGTGTACAGACTCCGGAGGGGCTCCTACAGCCCAAGCGCTATATTTGTTGCGGCGTGCAGCCCGATCTAATATGTATATTGCTGCGCCGTGCAACCCGATCCATATATAACATATATTGATGCAGCGTGCAACCCGACCCGTAACTATCCTCACATACTCGGCTCTCGGCCTCACTCAGTCATCTTCACAAGCCACTCGGGCAATTCATCTCAACTCACAAGACGCAGTCCAAAATACCTCTTGGAGTTTCAAAATAGTGTGATAATAGTGAAAATAACAACAGGTGGTACACATGACTGAGTTCATAAATATTCTATCAGGATGGTGTGAGAATAGTGTAAAAATACCTATGAGGGTCTAAACGGGTCAGCACAAGGCCCCAACATGACTCACAGCCCATAAACAAGTATAAATTTCTAAAATACAGGATGTCGTAAGGTTTTGACTCGAATATGCGGCTTAATAGTCGCTACGGGACGGACCAAGTCACAATTCCTATCGGTGCACGCCCACACGCTCGTCACCTAGCATGTCACCTCATTTAACAAACAATATCAAATACCAAGGTTTCATACCCTCACGTTTAGAGTTACAATCGTTACTTACCTAAGAACAACCCAAAAGCTACTCTGCGATGCTCTTGCCCCTCGAATTGGCTCCCAAATGCTCCGAATCTAACCAAAACCAGATTAACATCATCAATATACACTAAAAGAACAAAACCCAATCGAAAGCTATCAATTTTAAGCACAATTCCCGAAATTTTCCAAACCCGAGCCGCGGGCCCACATCTCAGAATTAGATGAAAATCGCGTCACAAGAATCCTTATCCCTTCCCGAGTCTACACATATAAAATGCATCACAATCCGACCACAAACAACTCCTAAATTCCTTAATTACAAGTCTTAATTTCACAATCCCTAAACCCCCAATTTATGCCATTCAATCCACAAATTCCAAGCCTAATCCTTCACATAATAACATAGAAACGAGTTTATAGTCCGAGAAACATACCTCCACTGAAGACTCTCAAATTCCTTTTTCAAATTTCTCCCAAATTTGCTCAACCCGCATGCAAAAANTATATATATATATATATATATATATATATATATATATATATATGCTGCGGCGTGCAACCCGATCAATTTAACATATCATGCGGCATGCATCCCGATCTATATAATAGTCCACTGCACCCACTGGGGTGTACAGACTCCGGAGGGGCTCCTACAGCCCAAGCGCTATATTTGTTGCGGCGTGCAGCCCGATCTAATATGTATATTGCTGCGCCGTGCAACCCGATCCATATATAACATATATTGATGCAGCGTGCAACCCGACCCGTAACTATCCTCACATACTCGGCTCTCGGCCTCACTCAGTCATCTTCACAAGCCACTCGGGCAATTCATCTCAACTCACAAGACGCAGTCCAAAATACCTCTTGGAGTTTCAAAATAGTGTGATAATAGTGAAAATAACAACAGGTGGTACACATGACTGAGTTCATAAATATTCTATCAGGATGGTGTGAGAATAGTGTAAAAATACCTATGAGGGTCTAAACGGGTCAGCACAAGGCCCCAACATGACTCACAGCCCATAAACAAGTATAAATTTCTAAAATACAGGATGTCGTAAGGTTTTGACTCGAATATGCGGCTTAATAGTCGCTACGGGACGGACCAAGTCACAATTCCTATCGGTGCACGCCCACACGCTCGTCACCTAGCATGTCACCTCATTTAACAAACAATATCAAATACCAAGGTTTCATACCCTCACGTTTAGAGTTACAATCGTTACTTACCTAAGAACAACCCAAAAGCTACTCTGCGATGCTCTTGCCCCTCGAATTGGCTCCCAAATGCTCCGAATCTAACCAAAACCAGATTAACATCATCAATATACACTAAAAGAACAAAACCCAATCGAAAGCTATCAATTTTAAGCACAATTCCCGAAATTTTCCAAACCCGAGCCGCGGGCCCACATCTCAGAATTAGATGAAAATCGCGTCACAAGAATCCTTATCCCTTCCCGAGTCTACACATATAAAATGCATCACAATCCGACCACAAACAACTCCTAAATCCCTTAATTACAAGTCTTAATTTCACAATCCCTAAACCCCCAATTTATGCCATTCAATCCACAAATTCCAAGCCTAATCCTTCACATAATAACATAGAAACGAGTTTATAGTCCGAGAAACATACCTCCACTGAAGACTCTCAAATTCCTTTTTCAAATTTCTCCCAAATTTGCTCAACCCGCATGCAAAAATGAAAGAAATGCTAAAATTTCGCAGAGGCACCTATTTATACTTCCTGCCCAGTTAATCCGCACCTGTGGCCCATTATTCACACTTGCGGTCCCAGGTGCTCACCTGCGAAATTCCACTAAAAGTCCAATCTCGCACCTGTGGTGCCTCACCCGCACCTGCGGATTCGCAGGTGCGGCCCAATCCTCAAACCTGCGGAATGACCTTCACATCTGCGGCCATCGCACCTGCGGCTCCCCATCCGCAGGTTCGGCCACACTAGTAAAATGACACCAGCAACAACTTTGCTGCAAATTAATCCCCGCTAACCATCTGAAATCAATCTCGAGCCCCTCGTGGCCCTAACCAAACATACCAACACATCCCATAACCTCATTAAAACATAGTCAATCCTTCAAAACACCAAGAACAATGTAAAAATGCCAAAATCATATCAAATTCAAGCCTATGAACTTTGAAACTTCTAAATTTTGCCAATGCTGCTGAAACTAACCAAAACACATCCGATTGACCCGAATATTTGCACACATATCCAAAATGACATTATGAACATGCTCCAACTGTCGGAATTCAACTCCGACCCCGATAGCATATTTTCCCATGCCGACCGGAAATCTCGAAAAACTAACTTTCGTCAATTCAAGCCTAAATCCTCACCGGAGATCAAAGCTTCATTCAGAACACACTTCTAAGCTTCAAATCACCTAACGAAGCTATCCGAGCCATAAAATCCACATTCCGAGGTCGTTTATCAATAAGTCAACTCCTAGTTGACTTTTTCAACTATTAAGCTAATTTAAGAGACTAAGTATCTCAGTCTCACCACGACCACTCCGAACCCGAACCTCCGGATCCAACACAACATAAATAGGATAAGCAACATATGATAATGTAGAAATGGGGAGAACGGGGCAAATCTCATTGAACGACTGGTCGGGTCGTTACAGTTTCTAATCTTTCTTTATATTCTATAAAATTGCTAATACTATCTAAGGTAATATATATCACTTTATAGTGGAAACTTATATATCTAGTAAAACTATGTTGTTTCATAAAATTGTGGTCCAAAAAATCTTCTACCTATGATACCAATAATAAATGGATAATAATAAAATAAGAATATTGGCGTATAAAATTGACGTGAAAAATTACCGACGGTAAACAAGGTAAAATTTTGCGGTAAAAAGATTTTTTGTGTAAGTATTATATTGTAAAATCCTACTCGGTACTCTCCCTCCCCTAATCTGTAGACATGATATTATGTTGCTATCAATATTATGAACTGAGAATTATTACCCTTTCTATACTCTTTTTTTTTTAATTTATTTTTTATCACCTGTTCATCTCTTCTTTCCAACTCTTTAAAGAAGTCAATCATTTTTCAACACTGTTTCCTTTAACCTCACCCTGGCCACAGTTAAATATATATACCCATTTGATCACCCTTGTGATAATTCGTTAGGATTAACTTTAACAGATATCTCCTAGGAGTTTATAGGTTAATCTATCAAAATTGTGAAGAAGCTGGAAAGAGAACCATATACTAAGAGTGATTTTTAGAATATTCACAAACTAATATAAATACATATATATGCATAAAGCTGTAAAAACAGGGGTAATATCCAGAAACATAATTTAGATAAAAATAGTAACTTACATGTTTAAAGGAGAGGGATTTCCCTTTTGGCAAACCCGAAAATTTTTACTGAACTTGAGAATTAAAAACTTGCACAGTGAAGCATACGATTTTATTTATTTACAAACTTGATACATGAACTACTTAAGGAATACATAATTTAGATAGGTGGTATAGTACAAGGTTTTTGGATGGTGGGTGATGAAAGGAAGAAGGGGGTATTGGAGCTTTTTTCTTGAGAGAGATGTTTTTGATGTTGTTCTTGTTGTTGTATCTTACTTCTTCATTCTTGATCTTTATATAGCCAAGTCTTTAAAGCGGATTTTTAGTGGATTTAAAACATCTTCAGAAATCTTTCTTTTCTAACCTTGTCGGGGTACTTCATTGGGCCCCATCGTCACATGGCTTGAGAAGAGATTCCTTTTTATTTTTCAAATATGTAATTATTTTTTCCACTTCAAAGACCCCAAAGTATTTTCAACACTACTTTATGTCATTCTTAGTTGCATTATTGCTACTTTTTTCTTTTTCCTCTTTTGTCTTGTTCTTCCCAGTATTGCTGACTACTATTTGGTTCTTCAATATCCAGATTAATTTTCATTTTTACTTATACTTATCAAGATTCCTTTTCTACGTATAAAGATTGTTTAGGGCTATTGAGTCAAAACTCATTCCCGAATCATCATCTAGGTCTTGAGCATCTTGAGAGTTTAGATTTTCAACCATATATTTGTCGTGCTTTTCTTTTTCTTGGAAGATTTTTTCTACCGTCTGATTAATTATTTCTTCAATTTTCTCTTTTTTTTTTCTTTTTTGAACTCATGCCTTTGTTTTTAATGGTTCTGCTTGTATCAATGTTCTGGGTAGTCTTCGTCTCGATGAACTTGATGATCCTTCATCTTCACTTTTTGGCAAAGTGACAGCCATAAACGGATTTGATAAGTCTTTATCAGCTAGCGTTTGAACCGGACTAGCTGTATATCTATCTAATACAGTGGATCTTGTTACATTCATTGGAGAATGTACACCATTATTATCCATTTTTTCTTGAGATGGAGAACTTATTTCCTGGTCTTGTTGTGGAATGACTTGTGTCTGGGATTGTAGCAATTCAAATTTTACTGCTTGTATTTTATGTTCTAATGTCTGCACTTTCTCCATTAGTATTTCTTTTTCTTGTGTCAGAATTTCACTCTTCTGGTTTAGTCTCTTGAAGGCTTCAGTCATTGAAGAGCAGTGATCACAAAAAAATATTTTATCTGTGTCTTTTTGGATATTATATTGTGGGATTTTTCTGAGTTTTGTCATAGTGCTGGAGAAATATAATAATTTGGTCCTAATACACCTCGTGCATAGTCTAGTGCTTCAGTAAAATCATTAAATCCTTTGAAAAGGGTTTTTTCCAAATCTTTAATAGAATCTAGTACTTCTAACCATGTCTGAAAAACACCATTTGTCTTTCCATGTATAACTACATAATACTTAAATCTTTTTTCTTGATTTTTATCTGTAAAATATTGGCATAAAGCATTTATGGCTTCTATAAAATATTTAGTGTCTTTTTTATTACATGCTATCCATAATCGATCAAACACCTATGTGGTCTATGTAACGACCCGACTGATTGTTTTGAGCTCTAGCGCACCATTTGGCAGTTTGCGGCCATGAGCACCTTTGTTTCAGGTATTATGACTCATAGGCGTTGTCAGGATTGAATTTCGGGAAGTTCATAGTAAATTTGGAAAGAAGATTCTCATTTCGGAAGCCTTAAGTTGGAAGAATTGGCTAAGATTGGATTCTTGAGTAAACGAGCTCGGAATCAGGATTTGAAGATTCCAGCAGGTTCGTATGATGATTTCGAACTTGGACGTATGTTCGGATCGGATTTTGGATGATCCGGGAGCTTTTCAGCGCATATAGTGGAAGTTAGCATTTTAGAAGAATTTCATAAGTCTGGGTTGAAGTTCATTTTAGTGATATGGATGTCTGTTTGGGATTTCGAGTTTGGGAATAGCTCCGTATGGTGATTCTGGTGTTGGGAGTGCAATCAGAAGTAAATTCGGAAGTTCGAAGGTCAATTTGGAGTAATTTGGCTAAGGTTAGAAATTTGATATTTTTAAGAACTCCGACTGGAAGTGGAAATTTTGATATCAGGGTCGGATTCTTATTCCGTAAGTTGTGGTAGGTCTGTAATGTTGAATATGACTTGTGTGCAAAATTTGGGGTCAATCAGACGTGATTTGATAGGTTTCAGCGAACATAGAAGTTGGAAATTCAAAGTTTATAAAGATTAAATTGAGTTGCGATCCATTGTTTCGATGTTATTTGAGGTGATTTGAGGCCTCGAGCAGGTCCGCATTATGTTTTGGAACAGGTTGGTGTGATTAGACGGAGTCTCAAGGGTGTCGGGTGGATTCCGAGTGGTTAATAGATCGAATTTGGAGTTTGAGGAAGGGCTGAAGCACCTGGTGTCTGGTGCGATCCCACCTGCGCAATAAGGGCCGCAGGTGCGAGAGTCGCGAGTGCGGCATATGGCTCACATATGCGAGATTTGTCTGGAGCTGGGGAAGCCATAGGTGCAGGTGCTTGGGCGCACCTGCGGGCGCGCAGGTGCGAGGCTGGAGGTCGTAGGTGCGAAAGTCGGGGCTGGGCAGTGTGTTATTTTAAACTGAGGTCTTTGCTCATTTACACTTCATTTCTTCCACGGAAGGTGATTTTGGAGCAATTTTTGGAGTGGCATTTCAGCATCTTCTATAGGTAAGTGATTTCTTCCCATTTTGGGTTAAATACTTGGATTATACATGGATTAGGCATGGAAATTCATGGGAAATTAGTGAAAGCTTGGGGTTTTGGTAGAAAAACTATAAATTGGTATTTTTGGATTTTGACCACGAATTTGGGCATGAAAATGAGAGTAAATTATATATTTGAGTTAATGAGGCTATTGTAACGACCCAGACGGTCGTTTTGAGAGTTAGAGTCCACTTTTATATCTGCTTATGGGACTTTTCAGAGTGATTAGTCGTGAATTTCGGAGAGTTTTTGGACACATAGTCCTTAATTATGAGTTTAAGCCTTAGAAATCTGACCGTAGTCGGCACTGTGTAAAGACGGATCCGGAACGGGATTCCACCGACTCTGATAGCTCCGTTGAGTGAATTTGGGTAAGGAGCGCGTCCGGAATGTGTTTTCGAGGTCTGTAGTGGATTTAGGCTTTAATTGGAGAAAGTTAGAATTTCGGCGATTTCGACCGATAGGTGAAAATTTGATATCAGTCTCAGAATGGGATTTCGAAAGTGGTTGTAGGTACGTAGTGTCATTTGTGACCTATGTGTCAAATTTCAGGTCATTCAGACTAGTTTTGACGTGCTTCGGCATCAATTGTGGATTTTGTAAATTTCATAAGTTCTTAGGCTTGAATCCATGCATAACTGGCAGTTTTGATATTGTGTGATGTGTTTTGAAGGATCGACTAAGTTTAGATAAGGTATTAGGACTGGTTGGTACGTTTGGTTGAGGTCCCGGGGGTCTCAGGGATGTTTCGGATGCTCAACGGGATGATTTTGGACTTAGAAAACCAGCTGAAGCATTGCTAGTTCTGGTGTTTCGCACCTGCGGACGGGGAGCCACACGTGCGGTGGAGGGCATCACAGGTGCGATTTTGGTCAGGGGCAGCCAGGCTCGCAGGTGTGGACGGGGTTCCGAAGGTACGGAGCCACAGATGCTGCCCAGTGATCGCTGGTGCGGCCCCAGTTCATTTAGTGAGTTTTCGCACCTGCAATGTATTTTCCGCAGGTGCGGAATTGCTGGGCTGTTTATATAAAATTCGAGGGTTTGAAATTCATATTTTCTAAAACGATATGGAGCTCGGGATTTGACGATTTTGAGTGGGTTTTTAGGAGAAGATTCATAGGCAACGATTCCAAACCTTATTTCACCGGTATATCATTAATCCATAACAATTTTTTCAATCTAATCAATGAATTTGGGTGAAAAATCATGAAAATGGGAGGAAGGTTACCGAAATAGAAATCTGAGAATTTAGTGAGATTTTGACGTCGGTTTTCGATGATTCTTGTTGGACTGAGTTCGTGAGTTAATGGGTGTTCTAAATTTGTAAATTTCATTCGATTCCAAGACATGGGCCCAAAGGACTTTTTGGGCAATTTTCCTAATTTCACGTGTTAGCCTTGAACTAATTAGCTAGACCGATTTCTTACAATGATATTTACATCATGCAATTGAATTGAATAGATTTGGGCCATTCAGAGTCGGGTACTCATGGCAAGAACTTGGTTTTGAGTTGAGTAGAGCAGTCGAGGTAAGTGGCTTGCCTAACTCTGTGTTGGGGACTTCCCCTTAGGTTGTTTTGATACTATTTGTTGTATGGGCACCGTGTACATGAAGTGACGAATACGTGCATGGGCCATTGTTGCTAAAATTAAAATTTCCCTTCCATGCCATAAATCATTTCGCTCTTATTTCACTGTTTAATGTGCTAATTTTGTAGTTTTGATTTGGAAGGAGCATGTCTACCTGTTTTACCTGAATTCCCTATTTGATACTATGTGCACCATGTTTAGTTAGTCCTATCCTTTGTCATGCCTGTGACTTTTCTCCTGAACTGTTTAAATAAACCTTATCCGACATTCATCCGCATTTCATATTTAAATTGGGACTACAGACATATTCCGGGAGCATTTCCCCATTGTATTGCATATTTAAATTGGGACTACTGACGTGTTCCGGGAGCTTTCCCCTGTACTGCATATCAAAATTTGGTCTACGTACGTATTCTAGGAGCTTTCCCCCTGTACTGCATATTTAAATTGGACGTATTCCGGGAGCTTTCCCCCCTGTATTGCATATTTATTTTGGGACTACAGACTTATTTCGGGAGATCCCCCCTGTACTACATAATCATTTGGAACTATGGGACGGTATCCCGGGAGATTCCACTTTGTGATATATTGAGTTAAGCCGAGGATTTTCTTTACTGTAAACTTATATTGTTTTGTTAAAATGTTTACTGTAGACATTACTTATCTTTTGTACTGTTTTAAACTGACTTATTTAGAAATCCAGTAGAGCCTTAACCTGACCTCGTCACTACTTGACCGGGGTTACTTACTGGGTACCAAATGTGGTGTTCTCATGCTCTTTCATGCACATGTTTTTTGTGTGCAGATCTAAGTACGAGCTATCAGCCTCGTGGTTAGTCACTACTGCTGATTCTAGGAGACTGCAAGGTATTTCTGCCTCGTCCGCAGAATTTCCTCCGAGTCCTCTTCTATTCTCTATTGTACAGACGTCCTTATGTACTTTCCTATTTTTGTTAGAGCTGCAGTAGTTTTAGAAGCTTGTGACTGACTGTGATATTCCGGGTTATAGGAAGCTATATTTTGTATGAGCCAAGCAGCCAGTACGTTGCTTATGTCATTGCCCTTACCCCATTTATTGCTTCCGTTTTATTTCAATTTTTCCCTATTATAGTAGGCTTACCTAGTCGTAGAGACTAGGTGTCGTCACGCCAACTTCGAAGGGTAAATCGGGTCGTGACAAGTTGGTATCAGAGCGTCTAAGTTCATAGGAGTCACAAGTCACAAGCCGGTTTATCAGGGTCTCGCGGATCGGTACAGAGACGTCCATGTCTATCTTCAGGAGGCTATGTAACTATTAAGAACAATCATGTTTTTTTGACTTCCTTGTCGTGCGAGTTATTGACATCGAAAATTCTAAAATTCTATTCTATTGTTTCCCACAGATGGTGAGGACCCGTACTGGGAGGACCGTCTACTAGGCACCTGAGCCCCCTGCCAGGGCCGCCAGAGGCCGGGTTCGGGGTAGAGGACGACCATGCGGTGCAGCCCGAGCACCGGCGAGAGAAGCGATAGAGGAGCCTACAGCAGCTCCAGCTGGAGAGCCGGCACACGAGGTCCCTATTGCCGCTCCAAACTTATAGGAGACTTTAGCTCAGTTCATGAGCATGTTCAGCACTCTAGCTCAGGATGGACTACTTCCGATAGCTCCCGCTACATCTCAGGCCGGGGGAGGGGCACAGACTCCCGTAGCCCGCACTCCTGAGCAGAGGGGCCAGGTTGATCAGACCCCGGAGTGTATTCCTATGACCTCAGTGGCTCCGGTACATCACGGGACCAGGGTAGATGCTTCTGAGGCAAAGCAGCTCAGACTTGAGAGGTATAAGAAGTACCACGCACTTATTTTTAGCGGACTAGCTTCAGATGACGCTCTAGGTTTTCTTGAGGAGTGTCATCGTATTCTCCGCACTATGGGCAGTGTGGAGACTAGTGGGGTTTCTTTCACCGCTTTCCAGCTGAGGGGAGCGGCATACCAGTGGTGGCGAGCCTATGATCTGAGTAGTCCGGATGAGGCAGCCTCACTCACTTGGACTCATTTTTCAGAGATGTTTTTGCGAGAGTATGTCCCTTAGAGCCTCAGGGATACTTGGCATGCAGAGTTTGAGCGGTTGCACCAGGTTACTATGACTGTGTCGGAGTATGCACTCCGTTTCAGTGAGTTAGCTCAGCATGCACCAGCCTTGGTCGCCACACTCAGAGAGCGGGTTAGCCGCTTCATTGAGGGACTCCAACCTAGTGTTCGGACCAGTATGGACAGAGATTTGGAGATGGATAGCACTTATCAGCAGGCAGTGAGTATTGTTAGGAGAGTAGAGGGAGCGTTTGCCCAGGACCGAGAGGAGAGAGAGGCCAAGATGTCTCAAGATACTATCCATTTTTTAGGAGCTCGTGCACCAGCAACACGCTATGGTAGGGGCTTTGTGGGTCGCCCTGTTCATTCAGCCCTTCCAGCCGCTAGCGGTAATCCAGCTCCTCCGAGACCTCAGGAGTTATATTATGCACCGCCAGTATCCAGTGCGCCTCCAATTCGAGGTGCTATTACCGCCTAGCCTAGCAGGCCAGCTTCAATTTCAGACTCAGCCACAACATCCTCCGTGGGGTTGTTTTGAGTGTGGTGACACTCGTCACGTGATTAGAGATTGCCCCAGGGCCAGGAGGGGTGCACCTCCACAGTCTTATCAACCTCCACGTGCTCCGCTGGGTCCTCCTGCTATTCTTCCATCCCCAGCTGCCACTCCACCTCCCTAGTCAACCCGAGGTGGAGGCTGGGTAGGTAAAGGTCGCCCTAGAGGGGGAGGTCAGACTAGATACTATGCCCTTCCAGCCCGTTCCGAGGATGTTTCTTCAGACTTAGTCATCATAGGTATTGTACCTGCCTGCCATAGGGATGCATCAGTATTATTTGCTCCAGGCTCTACGTATTCATATGTTTCCTCTTATTTTGCTCCACATTTGGGGATATCTCAGGATTCTTTGAGTTCCCTTGTTTATGTATCTACTCCTGTGGGAGACTCTCTAGTTGTGGACCGCATATATCGGTCATTTTTTATTACTCTTGGTGGTTTTGAGACTAGGGCTGATTTATTATTACTCATCATGGTAGATTCCGATGTTATCTTGGGCATGAATTGGTTGTCGCCCCATTATTCTATTCTTGATTTTCATGCTAAGACTGTGACGCTGGCTATGCCAGGTTTGCCGAGACTAGAGTGGAGAGGTACCTTAGAGTATACTCCCCGCAGGGTCATTTCATTTCTTAAGGCTTAGCGGATGGTTGAGTAGGGGTGTGATGCATATTTAGCCTATGTGAGAGACGTTAGTGTTGATACCCCTCCAGTTGAGTCAGCCCCAGTGGTGATGGACTTGCCTCATGTATTCCCAGTGCCGCTCGATAGAGATATTGACTTTGGCATTGATTTGTTTCCGGGTACTCATCCCATTTCTATTCCTCCTTACCGTATGGCTCCTCCTGAGTTGAAGGAGTTGAAGGATCAATTACAGGAGTTTCTTGATAAGGGCTTCATCAGGCCCAGTGTGTCACCTTGGGGTGCTCCATTGTTATTTGTGAAGAAAAAAGGATGGCCCTATACGTATGTGTATTGATTATCGACAGCTGACCAAGGTTACAATGGAGAATAGGTATCCTTTGTCCAGCATTGATGATTTATTCGACCACCTACAGGGTTCCAGAGTATTCTTCAAGATCAACTTGCGATCTTGCTATCATCCGTTGAAGATTCGGGAGTCGGACATCCCGGAGACTACCTTCAGGACCAGGTATAGCCACAACGAGTTTCTTGTCATTTAATTTGGGTTGACCAATGCCCCAACAGATTTTATGCATTTGATGCACAGTGTGTTCTAGACTTACCTTGATTCCTTCGTCATTGTGTTTATTGATGACATTCTAGTGTATTCCCGATCATGGGAAGATCATGAGTAGCACTTGAGGACCGTGCTTCAGACTTTGAGGGAGAAGAGATTGTATGTGAAATTCTCTAAGTGTGAGTTCTTTCTTTATTCAGTGGCATTCTGGGGCCACATAGTGTCTTGTGATAGGATCAAGGTAGATCTGAAGAAGGTGGAAGCGCTGCAGAATTGGCCTAGACCATCATCAGCTACGGAGATTCGCAGTTTCCTTGGTTTGGCAGGGTACTACCGTCGCTTTGTAGAGGGGTTTTCATCTATTGCAACACCTATGACCAGACTAACCTAAAAGGTTTCTCTGTTCAGGTGGACCGACGAGTGTGAGGAGAGCTTCCAGAAGCTCAAGACAGCTTTGATATAGGCCCCAGTATTAATGTTGCCTACAGGTTCGGGGTCCTACACTGTCTATTGTGATGCCTCGAGGATTGACCTTGGAGCAGTATTGATGGAGGACGGTAGGGTGATTGCCTACGCGTCCAGACAGTTGAAGGTGCATGTGAAGAATTATCCGATTCATGACCTTGAATTAGCGGCTATTGTTCATGCCCTGAAGATCTAGCGTCATTATTTGTACGGTGTTCCATGTGAGATTTTTTCGGATAACCGGAGTTTGCAACATTTGTTCAGGTAGAAGGACCTTAATTTGCACCAGCGGATATGTTTGGAGTTACTAAAGGACTATGAAATCACTATATTATACCACCCGTGGAAAGCTAATGTGGTGGCCGACGCCTTTAGTCGTCGGGCGGAGAGTTTGGCATATCTTCCGGCAATTGAGAGACCCTTAGCCTTGTATGTTCAGTCCTTAGCCAGTCAGTTTGTGAGATTGAATCTTTCATAGCCTAGCCGGGTTTTAGCTTGTGTGGTGGCTCGATCTTTTCTTTATGACCGCGTTCAAGAGCGCCTGTATGATGATCCCCACCTTGTGGTTCTTCAGGACAGGATTCGGCGAGGTGACGCCAGGGATATGACTAAAGGAGATGACGGAGTGATGAGGATGTAGGGTCGGATCTGTGTGCCCAATATGGATGGGTTTCGGGAGTTGATTCTTGAGGAGGCCCATAGCTCGCGGTATTCCATTCATCCGCGTACCGCGAAGATGTACCAGGATCTGAGACAACACTATTGACGGAGAAGGATGAAAAATGATATAGTGGAGTTTGTGGCCAAGTGTCTCAACTATCAGCAAGTCATGGGACCGATACTTGCCACTTTCATAGTTTTCTTATAATAACAGCTACTAGTACATCATTCAGATGGCGTCGTTTGAGGCATTGTATGGTAGACGGTGCCCGTCCTTAGTGGGATGGTTTGAGCCGGGCGAGGCCCGTTTATTGGGCACAAATTTGGTCCATGATTCCCTGGACAAGGTGACCGAGATTCAGGAGAGACTTCGCACAGCTCAGTCTAGCCAGAAGAGTTATACGGATCAGAAGGTTTGTGATTTGGCATTTATGGCTGGTGATCGGGTTTTGCTTCGGGTATCGCCTATGAAGGGCGTCATGAGGTTCGAGAAGAAGGGTAAGCTGAGTCCGAGATTCATTGGTCCTTTTGAGGTATTACGGCGTGTTGGGGAGGTTTCTTATGGGCTAGCCTTTCCTCCTAACCTAGCAGGAGTTCTTCCAGTATTCCACGTCTCTATGCTCTGGAAGTATGACGGTGACCCGACTCATGTTTTTTATTTCAATTCAGTCCAGTTGGACATGGATTTATCACATGTTGAGGATCCAGTCCCTATATTAGATAGATAGGTCGGAAAGCTCATGTCGAAAAATATTGCATCAGTCAAGGTTTAGTAGAGGGGTCAGCCGGTCAAGGAGGTGACTAGGGAGACCGATCAGGATATGCGCAGTCAGTACCCCCATCTTTTCACAGCTTCAGGTATGCCTCTATACTCGTTTGAGGACGAACGATTTCCTTAAGATGGGGAGAATGTAACGACCCGGTTGGTCATTTTGAGACTTAGCGCCTTGATCCCCTAATGACTGCTTTCCCCACTTTTAAATTTTTTCTTGTGGGACTTATCAGAATGATTAGTCGTGATTTTCGGAGGGTTTTTGGACACATAGTCCCTAATTATGAGTTTAAGCCTTAGAAATCGGACCAAAGTCGGAACTGTGTGAAGACGGATTCGGAATGGATAGTCCCTAATTATGCCGCTCGATAGAGATATTGACTTTGGCATTGATTTGTTGCGGGGCACTTATCCCATTTCTATTCCTCCTTACCGTATGGCTCCTCCTGAATTGAAGGAGTTGAAGGATCAATTACAGGAGTTGCTTGATAAGGGCTTCATCAGGCCCAATGTATCACCTTGGGGTGCTCCAGTGTTATTTGTGAAGAAAAAAGGACGGCCCTATGTGTATGTGTATTAATTATCGACTGCTGACCAAGGTTACAATGGAGAATAGGTATCCTTTGTCCCGCATTGATGATTTATTCGACCACCTACAGGGTTCCAGAGTATTCTTCAAGATCAACTTGCGATCTTGCTATCATCAGTTGAAGATTCGGCAGTCGGACATCCCGAAGACTACCTTCAGGACCAGATATGGTCACAACGAGTTTCTTGTCATTTCATTTGGGTTGACCAATGCCCCAACAAATTTTAAGCATTTGATGCACAGTGTGTTCTAGCCTTACCTTGATTCCTTCGTCATTGTGTTTATTGACGACATTCTGGTGTATTCCCGATCACGGGAAGATCATGAGTTGCACTTAAGGACCTTTCTTCAGACTTTGAGGGAGAAGCGATTGTATGCGAGTTCTCTAATTGTGAGTTCTGGCTTGATTCGGTGGCAGTCTGGGGCCACATTGTGTTTTATGATGGGATCAAGGTAGATTTGAAGAAGGTGGAGGCGGTGCAGAATTAGCCTAGACCATCATCAGCTACGGAGATCCGCAGTTTCCTTGGTTTGGTAGGGTACTACCGTCGCTTTGTAGAGGGGTTTTAATATATTGCAGCACCTATGAACAGACTGACCTAAAATAGTGCTCCGTTCAGGTGGACCGAGGAGTGTGAGGAGAGCTTCCAGAAGCTAAAGACAGCTTTTATATAGGCCCCAGTATTAATGTTGCCTATAGGTTCAGGGTCCTACACTGTCTATTGTGATGCCTCGAGGATTGACCTTGGAGCAGTATTGATGGAGGACGGTAGGATGATTGCCTATGCGTCCAGGCAGTTTAAGGTGCATGTGAAGAATTGTCCGGTTAATGACCTCGAGTTAGCAGCTATTGTTCATGCCCTGAAGATCTAGTGTCATTATTTTTACGGTGTTCCATGTGAGATTTTTTCGGATAACCGGAGTTTGCAACATTTGTTCAGGTAGAAGGACCTCAATTTGCGCCAGCGGAGATGGTTAGAGTTACTAAAGGACTATGACATCACTATATTATACCACCCGTGGAAGGCTAATGTGGTTGCCGACGCCTTTAGTCGCCGGGCGGAGAGTTTGGCATATCTTCCGGCAGTTAGAGGCCCTTAGCCTTGGATGTTCAGTCCTTAGCCAGTCAGTTTGTGAGATGGAATCTTTCAGAGCCTAGCCGGGTTTTAGCTTGTTTGGTGGCTCGATCTTTTCTTTACGACCGCGTTCGAGAGCGCCAGTATGATGATCCCCACCTTGTGGTTCTTCAGGACAGGATTCGACGAGGTGACGCCAGGGATGTGACTATAGGAGATGACGGAGTGATGAGGATGTAGGGTCGGATCTGTGTGCCCAATGTGGATGAGCTTCGGGAGTTGATTCTTGAGGAGGCCCATAGCTCGCGGTATTCCATTCATCCGGGTACCGCAAAGATGTACCAGGATCTGAGACAACACTATTGACCGAGAAGGATGAAAAATGATATAGTGGAGTTTGTGGCCAAGTGTCTCAACTATCAGCAAGTCATGGGACCGATACTTGCCACTTTCATAGTTTTGTTATAATAATAGCTACTAGTACATCATTCAGATGCGCCGTTTGAGGCATTGTATGGTAGACGTTGCCCGTCCTTAGTGGGATGGTTTGAGCCGGGCGAGGCCCGTTTATTGGGCACAAATTTGGTCCATGCTGCCCTGGACAAGGTGAACGAGATTCAGGAGAGACTTCGCACAGCTCAGTCTAGGCAGAAGAGTTATACGGATCAGAAGGTTTGTGATTTGGCATTTATGGCTGGTGATCGGGTTTTGCTTCGGGTATCGCCTATGAAGGGCGTCATGAGGTTCGGGAAGAAGGGTAAGCTGAGTCTGAGATTCATTGGTCCTTTTGAGGTATTGCGGCGTGTTGGGGAGGTTGTTTATGAGCTAGCCTTTCCTCCTAACCTAGTAGGAGTTCATCCAGTATTCCACGTCTCAATGCTCTGGAAGTATCACGGTGACCCGACTCATGTTTTTTATTTCAGTTCAGTCCAGTTGGACATGGATTTATCATATGTTGAGGATCCAGTCCCTATATTAGATAGATAGGTCGGAAAGCTCACGTCGAAAAATATTGCATCAGTCAAGGTTTAGTAGAGGGGTCAGCCGGTCAAGGAGGTGACCTGGGAGACCGATCAGGATATGCGCAGTCAGTACCCCCATCTTTTCACAACTTCAGGTTTGCCTCTATACTCGTTCGAGGACGAACGATTTCCTTAAGATGGGGAGAATGTAACGACCCGGTTGGTCGTTTTGAGACTTAGCGCCTTGATCCCCTAATGACTGCTTTCCCCACTTTTAAATTTTTTCTTGTGGGACTTATCAGAATGATTAGTCGTGATTTTCGGACGGTTTTTGGACACATAGTCCCTAATTATGAGTTTAAGCCTTAGAAATCGGACCATAGTCGGAACTGTGTGAAGACGGATTCGGAATGGATAGTCCCTAATTATGCCCCTCGATAGAGATATTAACTTTGGCATTGATTTGTGTCGGGGCACTCATTCCATTTCTATTCCTCCTTACCGTATGGCTCCTCCTGAATTGAAGGAGTTGAAGGATCAATTACAGGAGTTGCTTGATAAGGGCTTCATCAGGCCCAATGTATCACCTTGGGGTGCTCCAGTGTTATTTGTGAAGAAAAACGGACGGACCTATGCGTATGTGTATTAATTATCGACAGCTGACCAAGGTTACAATGGAGAATAGGTATCCTTTGTCCCGCATTGATGATTTATTCGACCACCTACAGGGTTCCAGAGTATTCTTCAAGATCAACTTGCGATCTTTCTATCATCAGTTGAAGATTCGGCAGTCGGACATCCCGAAGACTATCTTCAGGACCAGATATGGTCACAACGAGTTTCTTGTCATTTCATTTGGATTGACCAATGCCCCAACAAATTATATGCACTTGATGCACAGTGTGTTCTAGCCTTACCTTGATTCCTTCGTCATTGTGTTTATTGACGACATTCTGGTGTATTCCCGATCACGGGAAGATCATGAGTAGCACTTAAGGACCGTGCTTCAGACTTTGAGGGAGAAGCGATTGTATGCGATTTCTCTAATTGTGAGTTCTGGCTTGATTCGGTGGCAGTCTGGGGCCACATAGTGTCTTGTGATGGGATCAAGGTAGATCCGAAGAAGGTGGAGGCGGTGTAGAATTGGCCTAGACCATCATCAGCTACGGAGATCCGCAGTTTCCTTGGTTTGGTAGGGTACTACCGTCGCTTTGTAGAGGGGTTTTAATCTATTGCAGCACCTATGACCAGACTGACCTAAAATGGTGCTCCGTTCAGGTGGACCAAGGAGTGTGAGGAGAGCTTCCAGAAGCTAAAGACAGCTTTTATATAGGCCCCAGTATTAATGTTGCCTACAGGTTTAGGGTCCTACACTATCTATTGTGATGCCTCGAGGATTGACCTTGGAGCAGTATTGATGGAGGACGGTAGGATGATTGCCTATGCGTCCAGGCAGTTTAAGGTGCATGTGAAGAATTATCCGGTTCATGACCTCGAGTTAGCAGCTATTGTTCATGCCCTGAAGATCTAGTGTCATTATTTGTACGGTGTTCCATGTGAGATTTTTTCGGATAACCGGAGTCTGCAACATTTGTTCAGGTAGAAGGACCTAAATTTGCGCCAGCGGAGATGGTTAGAGTTACTAAAGGACTATCACATCACTATATTATACCACCCGTGGAATGCTAATGTGGTGGCCGACGCCTTTAGTCGCCGGGCGGAGAGTTTGGCATATCTTCCGGCAGTTAGAGGCCCTTAGCCTTGGATGTTCAGTCCTTAGCCAGTCAGTTTGTGAGATGGAATCTTTCAGAGCCTAGCCGGGTTTTAGCTTGTTTGGTGGCTCGATCTTTTCTTTACGACCGCGTTCGAGAGCGCCAGTATGATGATCCCCACCTTCTGGTTCTTCAGGACAGGATTCGGCGAGGTGACGCCAGGGATGTGACTATAGGAGATGACGGAGTGATGAGGATGTAGGGTTGGATCTCTGTGCCCAATGTTGATGAGCTTCGGGATTTGATTCTTGAGGAGGCCCATAGCCCGCGGTATTCCATTCATCCGGGTACCGCGAAGATGTACCAGGATCTGAGACAACACTATTGACGGAGAAGGATGAAAAGTGATATGGTGGAGTTTATGGCCAAGTGCCTCAACTATCAGAAAGTCAAATACGAGCATCAGAGGCCAGGATGGTTACTTCAACAGATTGAGCTTCCAGAGTGGAAGTGGGAGCGGATCACCATGGACTTTGTGGTTGGACTTCCTCGGACTTTGAAAACGTTCGATGCTATTTTGGTGATTGTGGATCGGCTGACCAAGTCAGCCCATTTCATTCTAGTATTGTCTACATACTCTTCCGAGAGGTTGGTGGAGATTTATATCAGGGAGATTGTTCGCCTCCACGGTATTCCAGTATCTATCATTTCAAACAGAGGTACACAGTTCTGGAGAGCCGTTCAATAGGAGCTAGGCACCAGGGTAGAGTTGAGTACAACCTTTCACCCTCAGACGGACTGGCTGTCCAAGCACATGATTGAGATTATTGAGGACTTGCTTCGTGCCTCTGTGATGAATTTTGAAGGGTCATGCGACCGATACTTGCCACTTTCAGGGTTTGCTTAAAATAACAGCTACTAGTGCAACATTCAGATGGCGCCGTATGAGGCATTGTATGGTAGACGGTGCCCGTCCCTAGTGGGATGGTTTGAGCCGGGCGAGGCACGATTATTGGGCACATATTTGGTCCATGATGCCCTGGACAAGGTAAAGGAGATTCAGGAGAGACTTCGCATATCTCAGTCTAGGCAGAAGAGTTATGCGGATCAGAAGGTTTGTGATTTTGCATTTATGGCTGGTGATCGGGTTTTGCTTCGGGTATCGCCTATGAAGGGCGTCATGAGGTTCGGGAAGAAGGGTAAGCTAAGTCCAAGATTCATTGGTCCCTTTTGAGGTATAGCGGCGTGTTGGGGAGGTTTCTTATGAGCTAGCCTTGCCTCCTAACATAGCAGGAGTTCATCTAGTATTCAACGTCTCTATGCTCCGGAAGTATCACGGTGACCCGACTCATGTTTTTGATTTCATTCCAGTTCAGTTGGACAAGGATTTATCATATGTTGGGGAGCCAGTCGCTATATTAGATAGATAGGTCAGAAAGCTTATGTCGAAAACTATTGCATCAGTCAAGGTTTAGTGGAGGGGTCAGCCGGTCAAGGAGGCGACTTGGGAGACCGATCAGGATATGCGCAGTCAGTACCCCCATCTTTTCACAGCTTCAGGTATGCCTTTATACTCATTCGAGGACGAACGATTTCCTTAAGAGGGGGAGAATGTAACGACCCGGTCGGTCGTTTTGAGACTCAGCACCCTGATCCCCTAATAACTGCTTTCCCCACTTTTATATTTGCTTGTGGGACTTACCAGAATGATTAGTCGTGAATTTCGGAGAGTTTTTGGACACATAATCTCTAATTATGAGTTTAAGCCTTAGAAATCGGACCATAGTCGGAACTGTGTGAAGACGGATTCAGAATGGAATTTTGTCGGCTCCATTAGCTCCGTTGAGTGAATTTGGGTCAAGAATGCGTCCGAAATGTGTTTTCCATGTCTGTAGTGGATTTAGGCTTGAATTGGCGAAAGTTAGAATTTCGATGATTTAGGCTGATAGGTAAAATTTTTATATCGGGCTCGGAATGGGATTTCGAAAGTGGCTGTAGGTCCGTAGTGTCATTTAAGACCTGTGTGTCAAAATTCAGGTCATTCATACTAGTTTTGACGTGCTTCAGCATCAGTTGTGGATTTTTGAAACTTCATTAGTTCTTAGGCTTGAATCCATGCATAATTGGCGATTTTGATGTTATGTGATGTATTTTGAAGGCTCGACTAAGTTTGGATAAAGTATTAGGACTTGTTGGTAAGTTTGGTTGAGGTCCCGGGGGCCTCGGGGATGTTTCAGATGCTCAACGGGTTGATTTTGGACTTAGAAAACCAGCTGAACCATTGCTGGTTCTGGTGTTTCGCACCTGCGGATGGGGAGCCGCAGATGCGGTGGAGGGCGTCGCAGGTGTGGTTTTGGTCAGGGGCATCTAGGCTCGCAGGTGCAGACGGGGTTTGGTAGGATCGGAGCCGCAGATGCGGCCCAGTGATCGCAGGTGCGGCCCCAGTTCATTTAGTGAGTTTTCGCACCTGCGATGTATTTTTTGCAGGTGTGGTCCAATGAGTCGCAGGTGCGGAATTGCTGGGCTGTTTATGCAAAATCCGAGGGTTTGAAATTCATATTTTCTAAAATAATTTGGAGCTCGAGATTTGACAATTTTGAGTGGGTTTTGAGGGGAAGATTCATAGGTAACGATTCCAAACCTTATTTCACTGGTATATCATTAATCCATAACAATTTCTTCAATCTAATAAAGGAATTTGGGTGAAAAATCATGAAAATGGGAGGAAGGTTCCCCAAATAGAAATCTGAGAATTTAGTGATATTTTGACGTCGATTTTCGATGATTCTTGTTCGAGTGAGTTCGTGAGTGAATGGGTGTTCTAAATTAGTAAATTTCACTCGATTCCAAGACATGGGCCCGGGGAACTTTTTGGGCAGTTTTCCTAATTTCGCATGTTAGCCTTGAACTAATTAGCTAGATTGATTTCTTACAATGATATTTACGTCATGAAGTTGAATTGAATAGATTTAGGCCATCCGGAGTCGGGTACTGGTGGCAAGAGCATGGTTTTGAGTTGAGTAGAGCAGTCGAGGTAAGTGGCTTGCCTAACTTTGTGTTGGGGACTTCCCCTTAGGTTGTTTTGATACTATTTGTTATATGGGGGTCGTGTACGTGAGGTGACGATTACGTGCACGGGCCATTGTTGCTAAAATTCCATTTTTCCTTCCATTCCATAAATCATTTCACTCTTATTTCACTGTTTAATGTGCTAATTGTGTAGTTTAGATTAGGAAGGAGCATGTCTACCTGTTTCACCTGAATTCCCTATTTGATACTATGTGCACCATGTTTAGTTAGTCCTATCATTTGTCTTGCCTGTGACTTTTCTCCTAAACTATTTAAATAATCCTTATCCGGCATTCATTCGCATTTCATATTTAATTGGGACTACAGACGTATTCCGGAAGCTTTCCCCCCTATATTGCATATTTAAATTGGGACTACGGACGTAATCCGGGAGCTTTCCCTTGTACTGCGTATTTAAATTGGGACTACGGACGTATTCCAGGAGCTTTCCCCCTTTACTGCACATTTAAATTGGGATTACAGATGTATTTCGGGAGTTTTCCCCATGTACTGCATATTTAAATTGGGACTACGGACGTATTCCGGGAGATTTCCCTTGTACTGCGTATTTAAATTGGGACTACAGACGTATTCCATGAGCTTTCCCCCTTTACTGCATATTTAAATTGGGATTACAGATGTATTCCGGGAGTTTTCCCCATGTACTGCATATTTAAATTGGGACTACGGACGTATTTTGGGAGCTTTCCCCCTGTACTGCATATTTATTTAGGGACTACGGACGTATTCCGAGAGATCCCCCCTGTACTGCATAATCATTTGGAAGTACGGGACGGTATCCCGGGAGATTCCACTTAGTGATATATTGTGTTGAGCTGAGGATTTCCTTTACTTTAAACTTATATTGTTTTTCTTAAATTGTTTACTGGAGACATTACCTATCTTGTGTACTGTTTTTAACTGACTTATTTAGAAATCCAGTAGAGCCTTAACCTGACCTCGTCACTACTTGACCGGGGTTAGGCTTAGCACTTACTGGGTACCAAATGTGGTGTACTCATGCCCTTTCTCGCACATGTTTTTTGTGTGCAGATCCAGGTATGAGCTATCAGCTCGTGGTTAGTTGCTGCTGCTGATTCTAGGAGACTGCAAGTTATTTCTGCCGCGTCCGCTGAATTTCCTCCGAGTCCCCTTCTATTCTCTCTTGTAGAGATGTCCTTATGTACTTTCCAGTTTTTATTATAGATAAAGTAGCGTTAGAAGCTTGTGACTGTCTGTGATATTTCGGGTTTTGGAAAGCTATATTTTGTATAAGCCAAGTGGCTAGTACATTGCTTATGTCATTGCCCTTACCCCCTTTATTGCTTGCGTTTTATTCAATTTTCCCCCGTTATAGTAGGATTACCTTGTCGTAGAGACTAGATGGTGTCACGTCACCTTCGGAGGGTAAATCGGGTCGTGACAACTATGGGTAAAGTTTATCTTCAAAAAATTTCAGAATCTGGGCACGTGGGCCCGAGGGTGATTTAATCGAATTTTTGATTGGAGTTAGAAATTGTTATAAATTGGATTTTAATGAGTATTTGAGTATTGGGTTTGCACAATTTTCGGTAGCTTTGGGGCGTTGTGCATCAATTTGATCCATCAGAAGGGCTTGGAAGCCAGTTATGGAACTTCGGAGCGAGGTAAGTCTCATTTCTAACCTTGTAAGAGGGAATAGTCCCCATAGGTGAAATAATTAATTATGTGATACTATTTGTGGGGGGGCTACATATGCACAAGGTGAAGAGAGTCTGTCAGAGCTACTAGTTGTGCCTATGTCCGGGTAGTTTTAGGCTTACATCATGCTTTGTTGTTATTATATTTGGCTTGTGTTTATTGTTTGCTTTGAGAAGAAGCTGGATTGAGCATACTTATTAAATATTTTTGAAAGGAATCAAAATTTTTTATAAAAATAGGAATCTGGAAAGTTCATGTTTTGAAAAGAAATGGAAGAATACTTTAATAACTCGAGAAATCCATGTGTAAGAGTGTCACGTGTATGATTCGCGAGCGGAGTAAGTCCTCCTACCACACTCTTATGGGATCGGGTCATTCACCTCGGCAGGATTTATGTACCACACTCTCATGGGAGCGGGTCGTTCGGCTCGGCAGGGTAATAGATGCATCTATGGTTCACGCCATTCGACCCTTCGGCAATGCACAGTTTACTTTTATGTTGGATTGGGCCGTATGCCTCGGCATTTCCTATATATAAATTATCCTCATGGAATCGTGCGTAATATTTGGGTTAGAAGCATGTATATCTAAGGGCTTTCCCTTATTTGAAGTATGACAACCTCTTTGAGGAAATACATTGTATCTATATATATTCTCTGGTATGGAGGGAACTTGCTAGTTGAGAGTTGGGTGAGTTGTGAAAAAAAAAGGAAAAGTACCACGTAATTTATTCATATATTTGACCTCTAGTAAGTGTTAAAGTCGACCTCTCGTCACTAACTCTTCGAGGTTAGGCGGGATACTTACTGGGTACACGTTGTTTTTGTACTCATACTACACTTGTTGTGCATTTTGTTGCAGAGGCACATGTATGTCCAGTGGCCTAGCTTGGTGCAGCGACATGGTTGATATGGAGATTTAGGTGAGCTGCATCCCCCGAGACGGCCCGCAGCCAGCAGAGTCTCCTTCAGAGTATTGTATTTTTCTTTTCTGTCCAATTTGTATTCCGGATAGATATTGTCTTACATTTGTTTCCTAGAAAGTGCGCATGCACTTGTGACACCGGGTTCTGGGATAACTTTGGGATCTATTTGTTAATTAAATTTGTTAAAATGTCGTTATTTACTCAGTAAATTTTATTTATTATTATATAATGTAAAGAAAAGTAATGATTTCAAAATACTAAAATATATATTTAATTAACTTTTAGTGTTGGCTTGCCTGACAGAGGTGTCCAGTGCCATCACGACCTTTCATAGGATTTTTGGTCGTGACAACGTGGTATATGAGCACTAGGTTCCCTTAGGTCTCACGAGTCATGAGCAAGTTTAGTAGAGTCTTGCGGATCGTACAGAGACGTCTGTACTTATCTTCGAGAGGCTACATGACTGTTAGGAGCACTTCCCTTCTTGATTCCTCATCGTATGATTTGATTCCTTTGAGGCTTATGCCTGCGTTAATTCTTACTGTATCTTACACGTCGAGAATTTGAGGAATTGTAATAGTAGTACAGATATGGTGCGTGGTGTTTTTCCATGCATAGTTGGTTGGGGTTATTGTCGTTGCTCTTAGGGAGGATATTATGTTGTTTCAGCTCGATAGTTGTGTTTCTGAGAGCTTTGAGGCTATGCTCAGGTTATTATGATGCTTATGATTGGTTGTCGCATGGTATTGATATGATGGTAGGATGCTTGCCCATATGTCAGGAAATTAATAACTTGAAAGGAGGTCTTCTCAGAGCGTGATTTCGAGATTTCGGTATTTTATTTCCGGCGGAGGAAAGGCAATTGGACTATAAATTTTCAAGTTTGGGATGATAGAGTAATGAGACTAGGTGTTTTCAAATGAGGAGAAAATCTTCATCTGTGATATGGTATCGTTGTCTCTGATTTAATATAATGTGTTAAGTTCTCCGGTGCTATGGTTTCTTCGGTTGCATTGGGTCAGAGTATTGTGAAGTAGTATTGAAGAAGCGGCTGTAAGAGATCGTGGTGTGCGGTGGTTCAGGATTGAATAAGTATTTCCAATGTAGGCGGCTCGAGAAAGATGATCTCCGGAGAGGTTATAAGTTGTGGCGATCTCCTGGTTTAAGTGCTACAAAGAATGACATCGATTTGAGGCAACAACCGGGTATCATACGATGAAGGAAGACATGTGAGAAGTGTCTGGTGGCGAATAAATTCCACAAGGCCAGTTGTAAGAAACGAAATTCAAGTGGTTGCTTAAAGGAGTGAGTTTGACCAAAGTGGGAGAGTGGCAGCGAAGCATATAAGTTCTGTGGTAAGATAGATGCGCATCTTGAGGAGAAATTTGGAGGGATTTGGGAATTTTAGTGGACGGTGATTGGGTCCACGGGCTTAAATTGAAATATACTATTGCGATGAAGAAGGATGCAGCATAGCTGTGAATTGGAAGATATGGTCGCACGTTTAGTAGACGTCCATAAAGAGTGAACGGACTGGTTCAAATGGTGAAGGAGAAGGGGCGTAGGTTGGGGTATTGATGTCGTGGAGATTGTGCAGTGTAGCATCCTTGGAAGGTGTCAATTGGTAATTTTCGTAGGTGGGTTATCTTCTGTGAACAAGTCAGTAGTTATGTGGTTGGCGGAGTTTCTGCGAGGGACTTTACTGACTATTTAGTAAGAGATCGAATATGAGAATGTGGTTAATGACTCAGAGTGCTTGTGAAATGCTGACGGAAGGATTTCAAGGAATTTGTTGAGTTGGTTATGCAGGATTGATCACGCTCAACTATGTCTAATAAAAGACTAAGCGGGCGTTGCAAATATAATCCAGGGTATTATGCCCAGAGTCGATCTCACAGGGAATTAAAGTATCAATCAAGTCTTTAGAATATGCAAATTTTACTCAATCAATTCTCTCAAGACTTTTTGAATATAAAATGGTGATGTTTTACTAATTCTACTGACAATAATAACAATTACTAACAATGTGTTGTAAACAATTATAATAAAGGTCTAAGGTTATGGTTTCCCCCGTTGGTGAACTTATTTCTCGGATATTTCATATAACTTGATTAATTATCTCTATCAATCATGAACACTCTATCTACCATAAATCTCTCTCAATTAATTATTATAATTTACTAGACGCACTCTCTCAAGTTACGCTAGCTAGATTGCATTACAGTTCACTTTAGATTGCACCCGAGGTATCGTTATCTCTAATCCAACCTCTAAACCCTCGGTTATGACTTTCG
>ML418500.1:86687-96862 GCA_005239525.1 Nicotiana knightiana | reverse complement strand
ATAAGTTTATCCCCCAACGGGTTCCACCAAAACCCTAGATTAAGGAAATTAGCTACTCATATTCATAAGAATAAATTCTAAAATAAATTGCTTAATTGAATTACAGAGTAATGAAATAAGGAGATAAAAATAAGTGTTTCTGCTTTGCTGAGTAGTAATCCACAGGCTTTTCATCACTTTAATGGCTTCTCCTTCTTCAAGTTGTGTTTTTGGGTCTATTTATATGTTTGGGATACACCCTAAACGTGTAGGAGACTTCAATTCCAACTGGGAAACACTTAAAATTCTTTAAAACTCGGATTTGACCGGATCAGGGGCCAGGCATTACAGACCAAACGCCTGGATAACGCCTGGCCAGGGCTGGCGTTTGGGCTCTGGCGCCTGGATAACGCCTGGCCAGGCCTGGCGTTTGGGCTCTGGTGCCTGGATAACGTCAGGCTAGGCCTATCCTTAAGGCTCAAACGCCCGGCTATAGCCCGGTGCACTCCTCTTTGCCTCTTGAGCATATTTTCGACGTTTTCGCATCAATTTAGCTCGGCTTCCATCTCCAATTCACCTACACATGAAATAGACTCCATTATGCACATAAAAAGTGTATTTTTATCATTAACGCACATAAAATGTAAGGCATATAACGTGTTAAACCATGAATTCTAGCCACGCATCAACACCCCACACTTAAACATTTGCTCGTCCTCGAGCAATCAAATTACACTCATAAGCACAATTTATTAAGCAAATCCCTTAACGCGTTATACCAAGAATTTTTAAAATAGTTTAAGCACAAAGGTGTGACATCCTCGCCTCAATAATCGACTCACAAATACCATGCTTTATTCACAATTCACTAACTACTCTAACATAGAGGTCAACAACATTACCTTTCCTTCATGAATCATGTGTCCTCACCAAATCAAAGATCTAGTTCCACACACAATGAAACTTAAGAGCACTTAGGAACTCAAGATAGAAAGAATTCACTCACTCTCAGAAATAATATTCATATGCCACAAAAGATGCACCATAGGCTTGCCCGTAGTGTACTACTCTACTAATCGAGCTCATTCAGTCTAGGATCAAGTAGGACTTTATTCGGTTGTAATGTAGGCTGCGGGACGGGTAGGATACATTTGGATATGATAGTGACTACACCTCCCTAAGCACTTTAATACATATACTTTCACATTCAATCTCAAACTTATATTAAGCCAAACTCCACCTTCAACTGAATGTTATTACCCCATACTTATTTAAGCACAATTACTTTAAGAGGAACCACATATATTTTTCTTTCACAACAGTACAACTATTTATTTGCTTTTTTTTTTAACATGTGACTCTTACTTTTTCAAAACAGTGCACCTTTCTCCTTATTTCAATTATTCCCCTTATAAACCAAGCTACCACCCCACACTTTAACTTTTCCATATTTCATTACTTTTTCAGTGCTTATAACTCACTCGGGATTGGATCTATCATGACCCTCCAGTCACAGCAGTTACGCAAATCTTAAGAATTCCTTATTTAAGGTATTTATCCTGGAGTCAAAATATTGAGCCTAAGTGTCACAACCATAGTACTGACTATTCTCAAGGAATTAGCACGTTTCGAGATATTGCTACTATTAAGCCCTCAACAATGTGATTCCTACTCCTAAAAATTAAAAACTACCTACACCCAGTTCAATTAAAACCCCTTGGAAAAGAACCGTGGTATCCAAAGAAAAACCAAGGGGGAATTACTACACTACCTAAAACAAAAAATCTCTTTGGTATTTTCGTTAGAATTATTTCCCTCAAGAGAACTGTCTAAGAGATCCATCGTCGGGAAAAGTCTCCATATTTCTAATACATCTTTTTTTTAACAATAATAAAAACATGAAAGATAAAAACAGACAAACTACAAACATTCACTGAACATAAAAGCTAAAAACAAACGAAATAAAACTTTCACTACCAAATTTCACATTTTCAACAAGGAAAACAATTCACAACAAAACATATATATATATACAGCACCCCACACTTAGTTCATGCACTGCCCGCAGTGCATCACGTATAGACAAAGAAAGAAGTAAAACAAGGTGCGAGATACTTCCTGGTCACTCAGCGTCTTCATCATCAGACGCTCTCCATTCCTCTTCAAACTCATCTTCTCCATTATCTTCCTCATCCGAGCGCATTAGCTCCGCATCAGAATCTACAGGTGTGTTTATATCTTCATCATCTGGGAGCTTGTATCCCTCACCTGCTCCGATCATCTGCTGAGCATGAGCATTGAGTGGGCATCTCTGATCCAACTCATCCCTTTCATTAATTGACGATGGACGACCTCCTATGCTCAACTGCAAATCCATCATCCCATAGAGATAGGCCATGAAGCTATCATCCCTGGCATTGTGCTCGGCATTGGTCAGTGAAGACTCTTCTTTCAGTCTTACGCTAGTGATGTCAGTTTCCCAGGTGAGTTGTTGATCAATAATTTGGTCAAAGTCGGGCTCAACCGCTACCTTTTTGTCTAGCTGGAACTGAGTCAGGAAATTCGGGAAAGGGATTCGATAAATTCTATTGTTGGAACGCACCAACCCCATTTGATAGCGAAGCAGGTGACCCACATTCACTTGCTGCCCTGTTATGATGAAGTAGAGCACACAAATCCTCTCTCAACTGATTAAGGTGTCATGGGTGCGCGGTAGTATCTGTGCATTAATCAGTTTCAGCCATACCTGTGTTCTGACCTTCATCTTCTTCTTGGGAAACCTTTTATGGTGATTAGTGGTTCTATCCCGAATCCAAGCAGCCTTGGAATCAACCCCACAAAGAGTGTGCCTCACCTCTCTATAGTTAGGATGGCGGATAAATTGCTCTAGAGGCTCCGCCGGAACATTTGGTGCACCTAAGAAATCACATATAGCCTTGGCCAAAAAATCCTCCAAGTGCCCACGAATTGGAACCAATTCTTCCTTGTCCTTAGGGTCAAACCCTGCATAGAATTCCCGGACTAAATTGAGGTTGATGTTGCCATGGTGTTTGAACAAATATCCCAGACCCAATTCATGGATGCTCCTCGGAATTGCTGGGAATTTAGTTCTAAGACATCCCTCGTTGATGGCTCCTTCCGGGTGGAGATTCTTTGGGTTGCAACGAGCATACTATTTCCTGGAGTGTGGTGGTATGCTGTTGACACCATATTCCCTTTGACCAACGGGTCGCTGCCTCATAGCAGCCACATCAGCTACTGCTTCCTCACCAGTCATGCTAGAAGTAGCATCTCCTCATTTTCTTTTCTTTTGAGGTGGTGGGGGTTTTGATTTGGTTTTCGGTAGGGCCGAAGCTGTGGCCTTTCCCTTGCCGGTGGCTCTTCTGGGTAGCATTGTTTTACCTGCACAATTTATCAGTAATGAATAAGTGTCACAAAGTATGTACTATCCGTTTTCGCTGCGAATGTTACTAAGACTTCACCTTGGCAAGTTTATGACAATTGACACACATTGCTACCTATTGGTTTCTTGTGAGCCACTTTTCATTTAAAATTTCATGGAATTCAAGATGCATGACGCTAGTGGTGTATTTCCCGGAGACTCGGGCTCCAAATGGGACATGCATTGCCATTGAGGCATTATATCGAGCATTTGGCTGGCATAATTTCCATGGGAGCTCTTATGGACTTGAGGGACTTCCTCATGTACCCAAATCAGTTTGGGGTTCCATAGTACCACTTAGTTTCACCATTTAAGCTCATTCCTAAAGGGTTTCGGGAATTGGGGTGCATAACACCATACAACATATTTCAAGAACTTCATAAACCCAAATCATGAAATCTTGGATACACTTTTCAACTGCGCAAATTCGAGTTAATAAAGGATAGGGCTAGAATCATACCTCACGGATTGATGTGTGTTAGCCAGATGAAGTGCACCACAGAATTTAACCTGTGTAGATCTTATGTGTGTGGTGGGTGATGATGGGATGTTAATGTGTGTTGAAGTAGTGAAGATGATTTGGTCAAACTATGTGTTTTGATGTGAGTATGATAGACAATATGTGTTTGTGTGTGTTCTTGGGAGTGAAACTTGCTTGAAAGAGAGTTGGGAGATGAAAAAAATAGGAAGAGGAGACTTACCTGGCGTTAGTCGTGCGTTTTAATCAAAAATCCCGGGCACCCTAGCGTTAGCCAGGCGTTTTAGCCATAATGCCAGCTTCCCCCTGGCGTTTCACCCTTAACGCCAGACGCCTCCTGGCGTTAGCCAGGCGTTTCAGTCTTAACGCCAGCTGCCCCCTGGCGTTAGCTAGTCGTTTGGGGCTTAAGGCCGGCTTAACCCCCGCTATGTTCCCACCTTTTGTCATGCTAAAACACTCCTCCTTTCACCCAAATTCACCTGCAAGCTCATAAGTACCTATAATTACACGAAATACTTCTAGCTACTCTAAGATTTACTATGCATTGGGTTGCCTCCCAACAAGCGCCTTATTTAATGTCGTGACACGACGATTACAACAAATCAATAGGTTGCCTCCTATAAAGCACCTGATTTAACGTCGCAGCACGACGCAACATAAAATCCATTTAAGGATCGTCTGATGTTTTAGGTTCACCCAAATGCATAATATCCAGCACATTGGCTTCAGTCATTCCCACATATCTTTTTAATCTCTGTCCATTGACCTTGAAGGTGTTAGACTCTTTTTCAGCAGTAATCTCCATAGCACCATAAGGAAATACGTTGACCACTTTAAACGGGCCAGACCTTCGGGACTTGAGCTTACCCGAGAACATTCTTAATATTGAATTATACAGTAATACCTTGTCTCCTGGTATGAAATCTCGATCCACAATTATTTTATCATGAAGTCTTCATTCGTTCCTTATACAACCCTGTGCTTTCAAATGCTTGGCTTCTGAATTCTTATAATTTTTATAATTGTGTGATTCAATTTTCTCCAGCAGTATCGAAATCCAGATTCAGCTGCTTCAATGCCCACCAAGCTCGATGTTCTAATTCGACGGGCAGGTGACAGGCCTTACCAAATACCAACTTGTATGGAGATAAACCAATTGGTGTTTTAAATGTGGTTATGTAGGCCTAGAGGGAATCATCAACCTGCCCGCTAGTTTGGGGATAATATGGGGTTGCTACCTTGTGACGTACGTCATATTTAGCAAGAAACTTTTCGAAAACACAATTGCAGAAATGCGTGCCTCCATCACTTATAATGGCCCTTGGTGTACCATGCTTTATTCAAAATCCACTCACTACTCTAACTTAGAGTTCAACAACATTACCTTTCCTTCATGAACCATGTGTCCTCACCAAATCAAAGATCTAGTTCCACACACAATGAAACTTAAGAACACTTAGGAACTCAAGATAGANACCATAGGCTTGCCCGTAGTGTACTACTCTACTAATCGAGCTCATTCAGTCTAGGATCAAGTAGGACTTTATTCGGTTGTAATGTAGGCTGCGGGACGGGTAGGATACATTTGGATATGAGAGTGACTACACCTCCCTAGGCACTTTAATACATATACTTTCACATTCAATCTCAAACTTATATTAAGCCAAACTCCACCTTCAACTGAATGTTATTACCCCATACTTCTTTAAGCAAAATTACATTAAGAGGAACCACATATATTTTTCTTTCAAAACAGTACAACTATTTATTTGCTTTTTTTTTTAACATGTGACTCTTACTTTTTCAAAACAGTGCACCTTTCTCCTTATTTCAATTATTCCCCTCCTAAACCAAGCTACCACCCCACACTTTAACTTTTCCATATTTCATTACTTTTTCAGTGCTTATGAGAGGTGACAAGGTTCAAATATACGATCGATTTAAACAAAGGGGTATGGCTTGTAATGTGGTTGCCAAAGAAACAAGATTATAGGTTCAACGGGGTTAACTACGATACATAAAAATTAGGTGGGTATAATATATATAGATGGCTCAACAAAGAAATGCCTATATCACTTCCAAGACTGAACAAAACTTCTATTTCGCTTTGCACACACACGGGGCAAGTTCTAGACATCAAATGCAATGCACAGAATAACACACAAATCTCACACACACTTGGCATATAACTCACTCGGGATTGGATCTATCATGACCCTCCAGTCACAGCAGTTACGCAAATCTTAAGAATTCTTTATTTAAGGTATTTATCCTGGAGTAAAAAAATTGAGCCTAAGCGTCACAACCATAGTACTGACTATTCTCAAGGCATTAGCACGTTTCGAGATATTGCTACTATTAAGCCCTCAACCATGTGATTCCTACTCCTAAAAATTAAAAACTACCTACACCCAGTTCAATTAAAAACCCTTGGAAAAGAACCGTGGTCCAAAGAAAAACCAAGGGGGATTTACTACACTACCTAAAACAAAAAATCTTTTTGGTATTTTCGTTAGAATTACTTTCCTCAAGAGAACTGTCTAAGAGATCCATCGTCGGGAAAAGTCTCCAGATTTCTAATAAATATTTTTTTTTAACAATAATAAAAACATAAAAGATAAAAACAGACAAACTACAAACATTCACTGAACATAAAAGCTAAAAACAAACGAAATAAAACTTTCACTACCAAATTTCACATTTTCAACAAGCAAAACAATTCACAACAAAACATATATATATATACAGCACCCCACACTTAGTTCATGCACTGCCCTCAGTGCATCATGTATAGACAAAGCAAGAAGTAAAACAAGGTGCGAGATACTTCCTGGTCACTCAGCGTCTTCGTCATCAGACGCTCTCCATTCCTCTTCAAACTCATCTTCTCCATTATCTTCCTCATCCGAGCGCATTAGCTCCGCATCAGAATCTTCAGGTGTGTTTATATCTTCATCATCTGGGAGCTTGTATCTCTCACCTGCTCCGATCATCTGCTGAGCATGAGCATTGAGTGGGCATCTCTGATCCAACTCATCCCTTTCATTAATTGACGATGGACGACCTCCTATGCGCAACTGCAAATCCATCATCCCATAGAGATAGGCCATGAAGCTATCATCCCTGGCATTGCGCTCGGCATTGGTCAGTGAAGACTCTTCTTTCAGTCTTAAGCTAGTGATGTCAGTTTCCCAGGTGAGTTGTTGATCAATAATGTGGTCAAAGTCGGGCTCAACCGCTACCTTTTTGTCTAGCTGGAACGGAGTCGGGAAATTCGGGAAACAGATTCGATCAATTCTATTGTTGGAATGCACCAACCCCATTTAATAGTGAAGCAGGTGACCCACATTCACTTGCTGCCCTGTTATGATGAAGTAGAGCACACAAATCCTCTCTCGGCTGATTAAGGTGTCATGGGTGCGCGGTAGTATCTGTGCATTAATCAGTTTCATCCATACCTGTGTTCCGACCTTCATCTTCTTCTTGGGAAACCTTTTATGGCGATTAGTGGTTCTATCCCGAATCTAAGCAGCCTTGGAATCAACCCCACAAAGTGTGTGCCTCACCTCTCTATAGTTAGGATGGCGGATAAATTGCTCTAGAGGCTCCACCGGAACATTTCGTGCACCTAAGAAATCACATATAGCCTTGGCCAAAAAATCCACCAAGTGCCCACGAATTGGCAACAATTCTTCCTTGTCCTTAGGGTCAAACCCTGCATAGAATTCCCGGACTAAATTGAGGTTGATATTGCCATGGTGTTTGAACAAATATCCCAGACCCAATTCATGGATGCTCCTCCAAATTGCTGGGAATTTAGTTCTAAGACATCCATCGTTGATGGCTCCTTCTGGGTGGAGATGCTTGGGGTTGCAACGAGCATACTATTTCCTGGAGTGTGGTGGTATGCTGTTGACACCATATTCCCTTTGACCAACGGTTCGCTGCCTCATAGCAGCCACATCAGCTACTGCTTCCTCACCAGTCATGCTAGAAGTAGCATCTCCTCATTTTCTTTTCTTTTGAGGTGGTGGGGTTTTGATTTGGTTTTTGGTAGGGCCGAAGCTGTGGCCTTTCCCTTGCCGGTGGCCCTTCTGGGTAGCATTGTTTTACCTGCACAATTTATCAGTAATGAATAAGTGTCACAAAGTATGTACTATCCGTTTTTGCACTATGCGAATGTTACTAAGACTTCACCTTGGCAAGTTTATGACAATTGACACACATTGCTACCTATTGGTTTCTTGTGAGCCACTTTTCATTTAAAATTTCATGGAATTCAAGATGCATGACGCTAGTGGTGTATTTCCCAAAGACTCGGGCTCCAAATGGGACATGCATTTCCATTGAGGCATTATATCGAGCATTTGGCTGGCATAATTTCCATGGGAGCTCTTATGGACTTGAGGGACTGCCTCATGTACCCAAATCAGTTTGGGGTTCCATAGTACCACTTAGTTTCACCATTTAAGCTTATTCCTAAAGGGTTTCGGGAATTGGGGTGCATAACACCATACAACATATTTCAAGAACTTCATAAACCCAAATTATGAAATCTAGGATACACTTTTCAACTGCGCAAATTTGAGTTAATAAAGGATAGGGCTGGAATCATACCTCACGGATTGATGTGTGTTAGCCAGATGAAGTGCACCACAAAATTTAACCTGTGTAGATCTTGTGTGTATGGTGGGTGATGATGGGATGTTAATGTATGTTGAAGTAGTGAAGATGATTTGGTCAAACTATGTGTTTTGATGTGAGTATGATAGACAATATGTGTTTGTGTGTGTGCTTGGGAGTGAAACTTGCTTGAAAGAGAGTTGGAAGATGAAAAAAATAAGAAGAGGGGACTTACCTGGCGTTAGTCGTGCGTTTTAATCAAAAATCCCGGGCACCCTGGCGTTAGCCAGGCGTTTTATCCATAATGACAGCTTCCCCCTGGCGTTTCACCCTTAACGCCAGACGCCCCCTGGCGTTAGCCATGCGTTTCAGTCTTAACGCCAGTTGCCCCCTGGCGTTAGCTAGGCGTTTGGGGCTTAAGGCCGGCTTAACCCCCGCTATGTTCCCACCTTCTGTCATGCTAAAACACTCCTCCTTTCACCCAAATTCACCTGCAAGCTCATTAGTACCTATAATTACACGAAATACTTCTAGCTACTCTAAGATTTACTAAGCATTGGGTTGCCTCCCAACAAGCGCCTTATTTAATGTCGTGACACGACGATTACAACAAATCAATAGGTTGCCTCCTATAAAGCACCTGATTTAACGTCGCAGCACGACGCAACATAAAATCCATTTAAGGATCGTCTGATGTTTTAGGTTCACCCAAATGCATAATATCCAGCACATTGGCTTCAGTCATTCCCACATATCTTTTTAATCTCTGTCCATTGACCTTGAAGGTGTTAGACTCTTTTTCAGCAGTAATCTCCATAGCACCATAAGGAAATACGTTGACCACTTTAAACGGGCCAGACCTTCGGGACTTGAGCTTACCCGAGAACATTCTTAATATTGAATTATACAGTAATACCTTGTCTCCTGGTCTGAAATCTCGGTCCACAATTATTTTATCATGAAGTCTTCATTCGTTCCTTATACAACTTGGTGCTTTCAAATGCTTGGCTTCTGAATTCTTATAATTCTTATAATTGTGTGATTCAATTTTCTCCAGCAGTATCGAAATCCAGATTCAGCTGCTTCAATGCCCACCAAGCTCGATGTTCTAATTCGACGGGCAGGTGACAAGCCTTACCAAATACCAACTTGTATGGAGACAAACCAATTGGTGTTTTAAATGTGGTTCTGTAGGCCTAGAGGGAATCATCAACCTGCCCGCTAGTTTGGGGATGATATGGGGTTCCTACCTTGTGACGTACGTCATATTTAGCAAGCAACTTTTCGAAAACACTATTGCAGAAATGCGTGCCTCCATCACTTATAATGGCCCTTGGTGTACCATGCTTTATTCAAAATCCACTCACTACTCTAACTTAGAGTTCAACAACATTACCTTTCCTTCATGAATCATGTGTCCTCACCAAATCAAAGATCTAGTTCCACACACAATGAAACTTAAGAACACTTAGGAACTCAACATAGAAAGAATTCACTCTCTCTCAGAAATAATATTCATATGCCTCAAAAGATGCACCATAAGCTTTCCAGTAGTGTACTACTCTACTAATCGAGCTCATTCAGTCTAGGATCAAGTAGGACTTTATTCGGTTGTAATGTAGGCTGCGGGACGGGTAGGATACATTTGGATAT